>JAFIRS010005276.1:0-61192 GCA_018342105.1 Gonioctena quinquepunctata
GTAACCTAATAGCGTCGGGGTCAGAAGTTAACAAGAGTTTGCCAAGAGAGGCCGACAGGAGAGAGCTAAAGAAAAGAATACTGACTCAAGGCTAGTTGAAGAGAGTCAGTATTAGCTCGGGGATCCCGGGATTGCCAGACCCGTGTTTGCAAGATGCAAACCCCCTGGGATCATCTATATCTATATCTATATCTATATCTATATCTATATCTATATCTATATCTATATCTATATCTATATCTATATCTATATCTATATCTATATCTATATCTATATCTATATCTATATCTATATCTATATCTATATCTATATCTATATCTATATCTATATCTATATCTATATCTATATCTATATCTATATCTATATCTATATCTATATCTATATCTATATCTATATCTATATCTATATCTATATCTATATCTATATCTATATCTATATCTATATCTATATCTATATCTATATCTATATCTATATCTATTTATATCTATATCTATATCTATATCTATATCTATATCTATATCTATATCTATATCTATATCTATATCAATATCTATATCTTCTATAGAACAGCCATATTCAACCCTTTTGTGGGTTTGAGGTTTACACAACTTCATGAGTTTTATGAATTCCTTAGTTTATTTTTTTTGTGCAGTTCAATAAAAGCTTGTTTTTAAATATTTTTCTTTTATTTATATTCCTTTATTCAATTAAGAGGGAGACCCATGAATTCGAGATGTTCCTCGAACTTCATGATACTATGGATTGCTTATTTCTTCCCTTTTCATGATTTTGGTTCATTTTCAATCAATCAGTGGAAATACCATGTGCAGTTGAGTTATTTGAGCCGCCCGTGTGAGATCATTTCACTCTCTTGTCAATATATTTTTCAAGTTTCTATTGATTCAATATGATTTTAGGATCCATAGAGCAACCCTGCATCCGACTTTCTAAAGTACTGGAGGAGAAACCAGTGGAACCAAGTAGACACCAACTCTGTATCTTTTGTATATCACATAAAAAGTGTTCGGTGAGTATACTAAATAATATATCTGATGACCTTACGAAATACTTTTTCTACTAGTACCTGGAAATCTCATTGTATGAGTTTAATCAATCAGGAAAGATAATCGCTCGTAGACACTTTTTCAAATCCATTCCGTTTTTATATGACATGTATATATAGATTGGATTGTTGTTAGACTAGTTTTTTTTTGTTTAATTATTATTAATTTTGAATAAGATCCGTTAGCTTCCCGAATTACACAAGTTACATCTGAATATGTTATATACTAGATGAACATATTCATTTATATCTCTCTATTTTTTTTTGGGGATGCAATTATAGATGATACCGGGTGACAATGGGCCTATATCTCCTTCACTTATCAACCGATTCGAATGAAATTTTGTACACAATGAGACACAATTTTGGATTGACATACATATGAAAACAGAATGGCCAACTTCCCTTTTCGCCATAATAGCTGACTTCCCTTTTCGCCATAATAGCTACCAACTTCGATTTTTCAAATGGAAGACCCTGTATGTTTGATGTTTTTCGGATTCTACGGCTCAAAATACGACAATGTTGCCATTTTAAGAAATAATCCTGAAACACGTCGATTTTTTATGTTAATTTACCGTATTTTAAAATAATAATCTAATATACAGGGTGAATTACGTTCGAGTAATGACGTCACCGTCATTTTTTTTAAATGGAACACCCTCATTTTGTCTCAATTTTCGGATTACTCTAGCTGAGCTGATTCCAAAAATGTATCACATGTTGATTCCAATTGGTACAGGGTGGACAAAAATACAATAGTTTTGTGTGTGCTCATAAAGTAACGCGTAACATTCTTTATTAGGTAAATTAACAATATTATCAAAAATACTTATTGTCTAGCGGCAATTGGTTTAAATGTAACACCCCGTAGTTTGCTACATGTTTAGAGTAATAAAAATGAGCTGTTTCCAAACATGTTTGGTACTTGTGGTCTAGCAGACAGAATATGACAAAAAATATTTCTCATCTATTTATAAAAAAACATAGTCGTCTACTTTTTTGGGAAATGTCATTATTTCTTTAGTAATTTATTGATGTTCAGTGACAGTTTAGTACTACAATATTTTTGGTATTCGTGAATATTCGAATGATTGCTTAGATTTAATTGGAAGTAGAAATGGAGTTAAGTGTAAAACAAAGAATTGAAATATTAGTATGGGAATCGCGAACTCAGATGGAAGTGTGCAATTTGTTTAATGATAAATATCCAGAAAGACCTATAACGCGTTCGACAGTCAGTAAGTTCGAAACGAAATTTCGAGAAATTGGTAATGTTGAAAATGTACGCAAATCAGGTCGTCCCCCTGCAAATGCTGATACAGCATTAGATGTTTTACTGAGTTTTGAAGAAGATGCGCACACTTCTGTTCGTAAAGTTAGTCGCTATATCGGTGTTAGCAAAACAACGGTACACAAACTATTGAAGCTTGAAAAATGGCATCCTTATAAAATCAAACTTGTGCAAGAATTAAACGAAGATGATCCCGATAGAAGACTCCAATTTTGCGAAGAAATGATGGATAAATGTCACCGAGACCCTCTCTTGATACAAAACATTATTTTTTCTGATGAGTCCACTTTCATGTTAAATGGTGAGGTTAACCGTCAGAATTGTAGAAACTGGGCAAAAGAAAACCCCCACTGGATGCGTGAGCATCATACACAATACCCTCAAAAGGTAAATGTATGGGCTGGAATTGTACGAAATCGAATCATCGGACCCTACTTTTTTGAAGGTAATTTGAACGGGGCAACGTACCTTGAGTTTTTAAGGGGGTATCTCGTACCTACTTTACGTAATTTGTCTCCCAGCAGACGTAATCCTGGAGGTTTTGATGAATGTTTATGGTTTCAACAGGATGTTGCACCTCCACATTATGCTGTAGATGTTAGAAGGTACCTAGATGAAATTTTTCCGAACAGGTGGATTGGTAGACGTGGACCCACTGAATGTCCAGCGAGGTCACCAGATTTAAATCCTTTGGATTATTTTCTGTGGGGCCATCTGAAGAATGTTATTTATAAAACGAAACCAGCAAATATTGCAGATGTACAAGAGAAAATTCGAACAGAAATAAACAATATTACGCAAGAAACCATACACAAGGTTCAACAAGAATTTGTACACCGTTTGGGTTACTGTCAAATACAGCAAGGGCTGCAGTTCGAACATTTATAAAGTCATGTATTCCAGCATATTCTGTCCGCTAGACAATAAGTATTTTTGATAATATTGTTAGAGTAATCCGAAAATTGAGACAAAATGGGGGTGTTCCATTTAAAAAAAATGACGGTGACGTCATAACTCGAACGTAATTCACCCTGTATACTAGATTATTATTTTGAAATACGGTAAATTAACATCAAAAATCGACGTGTTTCAGGATTATTTCTTAAAATGACCTGTTTAGCTAAAAATGAATTTGTTCTATACTTTACGGACACACTGTATATTATGTACCACTTTCTTTTTGTTCAAAACTAAAAACGATCAATTATTGAATTTGTACAATATTTTATACGATGCCTACAAATTCCAATGAGTTATCCGTTTAGGTTTGATGAAATGAAAGGTAGCCGTGGAATCATGGAAAACAGTAGGTGATTGATGTCATGTCAAAAGTGAAATACCAATTTTACTCGTCATCTCGTTTGGTTTGTAAAAAGTTTTTTTGAAATGGAAAATAATAATCGTTATTCTCGAAACGAACAAATCGATATGATATTGATATACGGAGAATGTCAGAAGAACACTGTCAATGCTAGTATACTATACGCTGTTCCTTATCCGTTAAGACGGCACCCATCGAGGACCTATTTCAGGAAATTGGAAATTATGCTAAGGAAAGAACCAGCTGATCAAAACCACATCCACTTCATCGTCAGCGAAGAAGCGGAAACTAATGTTTTAGCATAAGTTCATTTATCTCCATCTGCCTCAGTGCGAGAATTGGAAATGGAATGTGGGATCAGCAGGGAAAGTGCCAGAAAAGTATTGAAAAAACATAAATATCTCTCCTATAAATACAGTTTGCATCAGCATCTATATGAAAATGACCCAGAACGGAGACTGTTTACAGATGAGTCTAGGTTTACGAATAATAGCTATTTGAATTATAAAATATTGATTATTAAAAACACTAATCAAATAATAAATATTAAAAAACAATGAAAATAATACAAGGTATTGGGCTTAAAAAAATCCTAGGTTGCTGAGAGAAGGTAATTTCAAGAAAGATTTGTATTCAACGTCTGGGTAGGAATCATAGGGACGATAATCATCGGACCAATTCTTTTCGACGGGCCTTTGACGGGCCAAAGATATCTACAATTCTTTGGGAACGATATTCAAAATAATATCAACGATTCATCTGAGAACATCAGGGAAAATATGTTTTTTCAGCAGGATGGTGCAGGACCACATAATGCTAATATTGTTCGGCAATATCTTAGTGATACCTATGAGCAGAGATGTATTGGAACAAATGGTCCAATCAGATGGCCAGCCAGATCGCTAGATTTAACCCCTATTGATTTTTATTTATGGGGTCACATAGAATCCAAAGTATACTCTTTAAAGGACTTGAGAGATATAGTTTAGCGCGCATTTCAGGAAATTCCTGCTCACGAACTGATAAATGTGATGAGGTGTACAATAAATAGAACTAGTCTATGTGTTAGGGCAAACGGGCAACACTTCGAACATATCATTGGTCATTAATAAATAAAATGACTTTTCCATGGTTGTGAAACTCTGCTATTGAAAACAGGATAATGGTATTGCGAGTAATAATTTGTACGTTGATTGTTTCACTGTTTCAGTCGTTAGATTTATTCAAACAGTTTGATTATATTGAAGTTATCTTTTGTGTAATGGGTTCATGATCATTACATATTGTCAACTCGATTATTTTTGGTAATTCATTGTCACCATTCTGAAGTAAAGTTGGCAACGAATGAATAGATGTCATGTTACCTACCAATTTTTTCAGATTGATTTCATTTTATTAGATGGCTCTCTACGTTTTGAACAAAAAGTGGTACATACTTTCTATCGTTGAATTGGTAACTAAATTCTGTATCGTATGGCCAGATGGACCTCGGTAGGTACCATTTGAAAAAAAAGATTGTTTCGTTGAAAATGCATTCAGAAAATTACAATTCCTGCTGTAGGATTTGTTAGTGATCATAAGATAAAATGACTATTACTATGAGTTAGTGATGTAAATTAATATAGATTTCAACCTGATTAAGGCCTCCTGGGCTAAAAAAAAAAATGAGAAATTATTTTTTTCAAATGTAAAATAAAAATTTGTCAACACTGTCGTATGTAATTTGAGCCGTAGAATCCGAAAAACATCAACCATACAGGGTGTTCCATTTGAAAAATCAAAGTTGGTGGCTATTCAGGTGAAACCGGAAGTCGGCCATTTTGTTTTCATAGGTCTGTCAATCCGAAATTGTAACTCATATCCATGTACAAAATTCCATTCAAATCGGTTGATAAGTGAAGGAGATGTAGGCATGGCCATAGTCCCATTGTCACCCGGTATATTTGGGTACATATATTTATAAATAAAAAAATGTTTTTAGCGGTCACACAATCCTTCTCATGTTAATACATTTTTATCTAGTTCATTTCTTTTATCAAGTGAGACTCAGTGTAGAAATTATTCTCTATTTGCAATATGAAAATGGCGCATTTTAAATCATATTGAAAAAATTCGTTTCAAAGGTACCTTTGAAAACTTCATAATTTGCTTAGGCATGATATGACCATTCTCCGAAATAGAGAGTATATGAGTCTGATCACTGTGTTATGTGCATCTGTTTCGTATATATAACGTAAGATACTGTGATAATACAACTATAAGGACATGAATAAAGTTTCAAGAACTAAACTATAGAATTACGTCATAATAATGTCTATAATAATTTTGGTAAAACTATTTTTTTTTTCAGAAAACGTTTTCGACGAAAACGGATTATTCCAATTCTGGAGAAAGGATTTATTGGACCACAAATATACACGACAGTATGATGATCTCAGATAAGCCAACGAGTATGAATAGACTTTGATGTATCTCCAAACTGAAGTATCTGCACACTACTTATGGAATTTGATAGGCATCAATGAAGTTTCATCGAATTGTGTTCTGGAAAATTTACATATTTTACATAACACAGAAAACACTTACCACAGGAGGAATATTCTGTATGTTTATATGTTTCGAACTCGATTTCAGGAAAAAATAGGTCTAACTAGATTACCCTTAAATCAGGAAAAGACGATTTGTTCTAATCTCAACTATTAGTTCGTGTAATTGCACTTGTAGGAAAATTTGGTCAAAGATGAATTAATCAGTGATATGGTTACTACGTTTATATACTCACTTGGCAAACTCTGAAGAACTTTCAATATGGGTTTGGCCTAGGCAAAACTATTTACTCCTAAAATCGAGTTTGAAAACGTTGACATATATAATATGCAGCTTCTACTAAAGTGATTCTAATTCGCAAATGTTTTCTGTTTTTTTTAACGTACTACCTAATACATTTATGACCTCTTCACTGAAGTTAACCCAATCGAATAAGCGTCAGGGAATGTAATATATATTAGAAATTTGTGGGATTTTCTTTATTATTCATCCTACTATTAAACTTAATATATTGAACATTTATTTTTTTCTTCCTGCTACCAAAATAAAGAACGACTAACATGCTTAAAAAATTGGTACAAAACTGTTCAACTTGTAGTTTAAATGAAAGGAACGCATAAAATGAGTATATTGTCAGTTTCTTTCATGGGCAAATAAATCGATTGAACTTTGAACTCCACCAGCGCAGAGGGAGGAGATGGTGTACTTTTCTCATTTGTTATTTAGACAAATAGCTATTTCAGTTTTGGTGTAAGAACCGTAGAATGTATTTACATATAAAAATAAGCATATTTATTGAGTAGTACTGAAGAAAAAAAGAAGTACAGCGCAAAATGTGAGAATTTGGTCACAGTCGTTCTTCTATTTTCAGTTAATTTTCATAAACTAATAATTATGCTTTAGAAAAAGTGTTTCCTACTCAAAACTAAAAGCATAATTAACAAGTTATTACATATTACGGCCATCCTACTGAAAAAATCTACTTTCTCTCGTGAAAACAACAAAACGGATAATAATTTAGGTACATTTAATAAGAACAATAAAATGAAACTGATAAATCTGAAAAATCTGGAGTGTATAACAAATTAACTTGTTGCTCTTGTGTAAGTTTTTACACAAGCTAAACAGGCAGAACATTTAAAAAGCAATTATCAGAACACTTCTTGTCTGACAAACATTGTTATGTTAACGATTTCGAAAGTTTGGAAATTAATAAATGTAAAAAGTTACAATATTTGGTTAATGACTACATTTACTTAAATAATTCTCTCAACTGAATATTGAATAGAATTTTTTTCCGTGAATTGAAAAATCCACGATAAAAATTAATTTTTCAATGCACAGAAAAACCATTCTATTCAATATTAAATTGAGAATATTTACACTTTCAACATGAATACACCCAAGAGGTTATGGAAGATACTGACTAAAGTTTATATTTGAATCGAAGATGATTCCGTTTGTAATATTTGTTTCACTGAAGATTGAACAGGTAATGGATATAATCCCCGGAACAATGGTCGTGTTTCTGTATATCAATTCAAATTTTTCAGTTAAATATTGTTATTTATGAAAACATACCAAGATTTTTTCTCTCACCTTGTGAATGCTAATGTATCTTTTGGAAAAACAATTCTTTGGAAATGCGTCAATCGTCCTGCGGACTAGTTGTATTTACAGCTATGGGATTGAAATTCATTAATATTCCAAAAATTATCGAGGGTGAGATTATAAGTTTTATCGCTAATTTTTTCTTAATTTTCGAGAAAGCATTTTCCTGGCAATTTTACTAAGTGCGGTTTGTGGTCTTATTATCTGATGAAACCACGATAGCGAAGCTTGAGTGGTTTAATCCGTGATAATAAGGCCGTTAAATTTCCTAGAGCCGTAATGCTTGAGAGAAAATTTTAAAAATTTTGCGATACAATCCTCTGGTACGAAGGATATTTGATGAGAATATTTCCCGAATCACATTTGAAAGTGGTTAAAATTACCAGAATTCATGTTATATTTGAATTTTCAACGGGGAACATTACAACACTTCTCGTTCCAAAATTGAAGGAATCGGGTTCGTTTCTAAATGCTTCGTTTCACAGATTCATCCAATTACAATGATCATTCACTGCTCTTGAACTCGCCCAAAAACCTAAAATATACAGTGCGCGCGTAAAGTATGGAAACATGCAGATATCTTTGACACCCCTTGAGATACAATAACAAAATTCTGGTTATGTATATAAGATGGACCAGCGATTTTAAATTTTATATTTTCAACGTTGCCAAATGTACAGTTTCTGAGATATACGAACAATATGTTTATTTTTAAATGGGACAACCCGTATATTTTACAATTTTCTGTTACAGTTTTTTATTGCCGATGAAGCATATAAACTCTTAATGGCCAATTTTAAGAAATTAGGAAAAATATTTGGTAAAGGTCAAGAATATGAGATCACCCAGTATCTTCACGAAATTTTCACAGGCGCTCCAGAAGACGATAAAAACAGTAAAGCAATTGAAAATTTAGCGCGAAAAATATAATTTTAGGAGATATGGGCCCCCGAAGGTCCATAAAGAGACATTATGGAATATCACTATTGGAAACTGTAAACTAATATAGATGATAGCTTTTTGCACTAAAATAGTAACTGTACACTAATTCAACGTTTTAGTAATATTTAAATCACTTAATGTTCGATAAAGTCATAAAAAACCTCCGTTACGTTTCATTAAATTTTTCATGTGAAATGTCAAAAATCAAATATTGTATTGGTGGTTGCATTGCGTTTATCTTGTTGCGTTTTATGAATATGCCATGTTGCCAACTATTCAAGTAAATGAGGCCAATCCGGATTTTCGCAAAATTTTCACGAAATTGTCACAAGTGCTTCAAAACTTGATAAAAACACTTAAGCAATCGGAATTCAAGCGCTGAAAAAGATATTTTAGGAATTGTGACCGTTTAAAGTTCAAAACAGTGGTTTCGCTTCTTCAATATTTGAATGTGTAGGTTCCAACTTGTCCTTCTGTTCGTTAACAGCACATTTGCGTATTCGTTTGTACATTTGCGTATTTTATTCTTTGCTTTTTACTTTCTTTTTTTGTCAGTTTCATTTATGTCAAAAGTTTTATTACGTAAGAAATTGGTTGGATCGAAAGGTTCGCGAGCGGAGCGAAGCGTCGCTTTATAAGGTTGATTAGCTTGCTTTCAACTTGGATAACAAGGTTATCCAAGTTAGGTTAGGTGGTGTTCCTCCAGGTGGTGTTCCTCCAGTAAAAAAACTAACCTCATTTTCAAGCACCGTTTTCTCGCACAAAAATTACTCAAAATGCCTCCTTCCTTTTACCAGCATAAACAATACACCCTAAATCACTTATTTTCGGCACAACTTTGCACAAAATATCGTCGTTTTTATCGAAAAAATCCTCCTTCTTACATAGTTGCCAATGAACAATCTTCGTTTCTTTGACAGAAGTCATTCTAAATGTCTTCTGTCAAAGGAACGAAAATTGTTCATTTGCAACTATATAAGAAGGAGGATTTGTTCGATAAAACGACGATATTTGATCAAAATCAAAATAGTGATAGGTGTATGTTTTGCTGTAAAAGGAGGCATTTTGAGTGATTTGCAGACTAGAAAATGAGGTTAGTTTTTTTTAAAGTGCTGTAACTCGGAAACGGTATGCGACCGCCGCATGTTTCTTCCGGATTCGTGTTCAGGAGGCAAAAACACGCAAGAAAAGTATTTTTCCCATATTCAGAGTGCATGTGTGATGTAACTAGATATTTACCAACCTCTCTTTATGGACCTTCAGGGGCCTATATCTCCTAAATTCATATTTTCCGCGCTAAATTGTTGATTGCTATAGTGTTTTTATTGTGTTTCAAAACACCTGTGAAAATTTCGTGAAGATAGTGGGTGATCTCATATTCTTGACCTATTCCAAAATATTTTTATTGCAACCGTTGATATTAACATAAAGATAAAATAAAATGGGCCACTTGGTATTTGTTGAAGTTTAAAAAAGTCTCCGCTGTTTTTGTACTGATAAACATGATATGAATACCGGTTTCATTTCGTTAAATCAAGTAGGTTTTAGTGTCAGTAGGTACGTCGTGATTTACTGTCAGTAGGAACGTCGACAGTTTTTCGAAAATGGGCTTACCACCGATAAAAATCAGAGTAAAATACAATAGTACTTTTAACAGAGCGCCAAAGAATTGAAATATTAATACTAAAAGGATGTGGTGACTATTATGAAATTTGAGTATGTTTTATTTGCGACATTATTTGTAGGACACGAACACACGAAGAGGTATGTGAAATATTTAATAACAAGTATGAAGACAAAACTCCTATAGCACGTGGTACTGTATCTAAAATTAGTAATACATTTGAGGAAAGTGGACATGTACGAGAACTCCCAAAAAGTGGCCGCCCTGCTATTCCAGAGCAAACAAAAACTGACATTTTTTGTCGATGGTTGAAGACCCTCATAAGGCTTAGAGTTGTTGCAACCCAAAATCACATCAGTCAAACAACTGTTCGTAAATATTAAAAAAAGAAAAATAGCATCCCTATAAAGTACAATTGGTTCAGGAACTGAACGAAGACGATCCAGATCGCAGAATGGAGTTCTGTGAAACAATCTTAAATAGATTTGACACTAATCCTGATTTCTTTAATCAAATCCTTTTTTCTGATGAGGCTACTTTCCACTTAAATGGCACGGTCAATAAACAAAACTGCAGGTACTGGTCAGATGAAAATCCCCATTGAATGGTGGAGGCACATACGCAGTATCCACAAAAGATCGATGTGTGGGCAGGAATTATTAATAATACCATTATTGGACCTTATTTTTGGAAAAGAACCATGACAGGTGAAGAATACCGGGCATTTTTAGAATAAGGGTCAATTCCAGAATTAGCCAGACTCTTTCCTGGTGATATAAATCTCCATATCGTGAATAGATCAATTTGGATTCAGCAAGATGGAGCGCCTCCTCATTATCTTCGAGACGTTCGTGAGTTTCTCGACATTACATTTCCAAATCGTTGAATTAGAAGGAGAGGAGCTATCGAATGGCCAGCAAGATCTCCAGATTTAACACCTCTAGATTATTTTTTGTGGGATTATTCGAAAAGCAAAGTGTAAGTGAATAGGCCACCGACTATCCAAGGACTGAAAGACAGAGGAGATAGCACTAATTTCTTCGGAAACGATTAGAAAAGTCTTGGATGAATTTTCATTCAGAATGGATTTCTGTTTCCAAAGACAAGGAGGTCATATTGAACATCTCCTTTGATTTTTCTTTATGTATTGTTTTCTGTTTATACAAAATTACAAAATAAAAATATTTTTCCTAATTTCTTAAAATTAATGGTTAAAATTGGCCATTAACAGTTTGTATGCTGCATCGGCAATAAAAACGGTAACAGAAAATTGTAAAATATACGGTTTGTCCCATTTGAAAATAAACATATTGTTCGTATATCTCAGAAACTGTACATTTGGCTACGTCGAAAATATAAAATTTGACATCGCTGGTCCATCTGATAAACATAACCAAAATTGTGTTATTGTATATTACGGGGTTCAAAGATATCTTCATGTTTCTATTCTTTACGCGCGCACTGTATAATATAAATTTTTCACTATCAAATCAAATATGTATCTGAAACCGATTAAAGATCGAACCTGAGCCTCCCGGGTGTGAGGCTGACACGCTAACTACTACACTACGAGAACTGCTGTCGATATTATGAAAACAACGGTATACAATTATTCATTGCTTCACTTGAAAACTTGAGGTTCTAACATGCTGAAAAAGGTATATTTCAATTAAAATATCAAATCACTGTAATAGTGAGTTAAGAATCCCTTATTTAATCAATTTTGCATTTCCTGTTTCCCTATACTTATAGGAATTGAATTCGTTGACATATAATTTTGACATGACTTTAGTGACGTTTTATCGCAAAACGATATCGAATAGACCTTATCAGTTGTGATATCACAAGAGAGTAAGAATAAAGTGAAAATAATTCGACAGATTTTCGAAAACTTGTTGCCAGGCAATAGACATGAGAGTTCAACGGGCTTGAGTAGCTATTGCCAAATGGCAACAAATTTGTGAAAAAATCTGGAGAATTATTTTCTACTTCATCGAACTCTCGTCTAGTTCTATAGATTATTTTTTATGTTACGATCATAAACACATCTCCTCGCAAAATGATACTATGTACTAAACCATTTTTGATTCATTATTCACTTTTCATGCGAATTGATGAAATCTTATGCACCATCTCCTCCAACTGTCGAACGAGGGGTAGATAAAAAGTCAACCATTGAAGGCGATGATGGATTTGACTCACTACAATTTTTATCACCCTCACTTCTGGAAGGTATCACCATTGAAGGTCCTGCCATGTGTCCAACATCAGCCGGAACAGAAGATTTTTTCGATTCGACCTCCATAGAGGGAGCCAGAACCGGTGTTGCAGTGGCTTGTATGATGGTAGGTTCAGGCAATACATTACACACCCACCTATTTAAAAATATACATTGTCAGACAATGAAAACAAAATATCTCAAAGAATTCCCGCGGCAATTTTATAGGTAGAAAATTCCCACTATAATAATGATTTGATGGGCCAAAACGTATATAAATGATCTGAATTGAAAGTTTCTATTGGTTTCTAGGAATTTCAAAAAATTATCGGGGATAATACCATAAGTGCTTTAAAAATTACCGATATCTCTGAAAAAAATGTGTTTTTAAAAAACTGCACGAGTTTATTTTTTTGTTGTTTTAAAGCATAAATTTTTTAAACAACGAAAAAAATAACCGAGTGCAGTTTTTTCAAAAAACACGTTTTTTTCAGAATTATTTGGTTGGTTGTTGAAGCACGAATGGTATTCGGTAGAAAATTTCCGGAATACAAAAAGATTCATATTATTTATTGTTATAGTTGATACTACAATTATTGTAAGTAATATTGTAAACATTTGTATTTGTTTACATGTTTTTGGGTAACCTTCCACAGTCTGAATATGAAAATATAATCAGGAAAATCTATACAAGTGTAGAAAGGGCAAATTAATATATAGATTTTCCTGATTATATTTTCATTTCCGGACTGTGGAAGGTTACCCAGAAACATGTCAAGAAACGTTGTTCCTCCACAAAAAACCACATTCATTCAATATTTGTATTTGTCTTCTCCGTAACTGAAGTTGATCTTGAACCTCCTCCTGGCCCGCATGGTTGTAGATTCTCATTGCCACGCATTTTTTCAACGATAGCCTGATGGTGTTCTTCATCTATCTGTAGATAGCTCGCAATAGATATGGAGTTGGTATGCCCTGTTATTTTGATAAGTTCTTGCTCAGCAACTCCGCTCTTTGCCAAACTTGACACCTCTGTTGCCCTCAATGAGTGATTTTTTTTCGTTCCACGTCTAGTCGTCCCACCTGGTTTTCTTGTTTCTTAGTCCACTTTGATATCTCGTTATGCTTCACAGGTATGTTTTTGAACCATTGATTTCTTACTTTCCAAAGTGGATTGACAGTTAAAAAATAAACGGTCACTTTCTATTTGTTCTCTTTTCGATTTTAATGCGTAAAATAATCGAACTGGACAAAAATTATAGTTATTTCTATTCATTACCAACCACTTAGATGAGGCACATGGCTTGGATCCGCTTTGGGTAGTTTTTCCGAAAATCGGATTGTATTCAATTCTGTTTGTTTTTTGGCCTGAGTTATCGAGTTCTTCCTTGAAAAATTGTAGCTTTGCTCTGCATTCTTCGCCTCTTCTCCACGCCAATTCATACGACAAAACAAAGAACACCTTCTTTTGTAGTCCCTCTGGGGTACCTTCGTCACAACTGTTTACTAGTTTTTTCAGTTCTTCGAATTTCAGAGCAGTTGAGCTCACTTTTCTACTATCTTGAGCCTGTAGGTCTCTTCTCTTTGCATTTTTGGCGTCCCGTGCAGATTTAAACACGACATCTTGGAATGGGTCAATTTTTATACCATATTTCTGGAAGTATTCTTCCATAATTATTTTGGCGGTGACATTCCAAATAGATTTCACGGTGCTTTCTTTGTGTACTCCTCACCGTTACTTTTCTTCATGTTATGAGCCCAGTCCTTCAAGATTTTTAGGCACAAAAATCCATGAACTGTCTCCAGACAAACTTCTTGTTTTTCTTTGTATTCGCTGGAGTTGTTTTTTCGATTTGCGTGTCGATTTCATCTTCTTTGAAAGTCCCGAAACGGTTCATTTTAGACGTTAAATATGAAACACTGACTAAACTATAGTATCTGTTTACTTCAGGTACGCGTTGCTATGGTTGTAAGCCTCTCTGTTACTTCCATGGCAATCGCGAAATATACACTACCGATTTTTCAATTGCGTCACTGCAGTTGAATTGTTACCTATCGCGCTGAATTACAGCGATAATCCACATAGTAGGTAGATTAGCGCTGTGATTCAGCGATGATTCCACACCTCTTATGGACATTTTAACACATGAGTGAAATTTTCAGTATAAAACAGCGAGAAGATATTTTATCACTATAAAATTGATTTGATTGGTTCTCTGTTTGAAATTTCGGTCATTTGATTGGCTCAAAAATAATGAGGGAAATAGTCGGTAATAATCATACTTCTTATTAAATTACCCCTGAAAATAGAAACATTCTCAATTGAAAAATGTACGAATAAAATTAATCGTTTTTAACAGAAAACAGCTATTTCCCCGGCTAAAGCATACGCTGCACGTTGAACTACATCTGATAGATATTGTTATACGTGAAGACATTTCTTTCTTCATCAGAAACATTGGTTACCTCAATTTATTTTGTTAAATAACTTCAACGTTCATTCTGAATTCCTGGGAGGAGTGATAATGAAAAACATAGGAAATATGAAAAAGGAACTGTATTATATTTTTTTCAACTTGATTAAAGTTCCAGAATATCCAAAGCATCTAATCATTATTTTGTACAAAGCAAACATTAAGAAAATACTGATGAAGATAATAAATGCGATAATATCAAGAAGATGGTACTGATACCACGTCAAATCTAAGGCGGCTACCCTAAGATGTGGAGTTCCTTTGTGTCGAATGACGAATTCTATCCAATATATGGCTAAATCAATAGGTTTCATCGGACGATCATGCATAAGTGCTGACCTTTTCTTCGCATTTTCCCGATACCTGAAACAAAAAAGAATTTGGAACTTTCACTTTAAGGAAACTAATTTGGTTGTGTTCCCTTATACCCAAATTGAATTTCAACAATATATGCCATTATGGAAATACATTAAAGGATGGTTCATATCAACTTCACCTTCTACCTTCATATATCAAACTCTTCTGGAAATACATAAGCATAAAGATGAGTTTCCGACCAACTCCCAATTTAACGGGTTTAATACTCGTGGGGCTAATCTCTTGAGATCTCACCGGTTCGATTTACAAAAATCCTCAAAGAACTCACTCTATACAATATTTTACCGTCTACTATCAGACTCCTATCATCGCCAATTTTCAAAAAGCACATCATGGAATACCTAATTGAACAATGTTTCTATAGTACACACAACCTCAGTGGATCTTTGCTTGTTTATTGTTTATTTTTTTTCTGTTTCTCTGCTCAGATTTGCCATTTGTACCACTGACTTTGATTTTTTCAAGTGAATTAATGTAGATATTGAAACCCAAGTGAGTACCGTATTCATCCATATATACTATTGTTTAATAAATAAGTGGACTTTTGTATCTCCAAAACCTTAATTTCTGATACTCGACTGTGAAATCCGTGATTGATGAATCCACATAAAATTGATATACCTGTTGAAATAACAAATCTCTTTATTCAACATCCATAACCGGATTCACCTTTGTATGTCTCGGATGTCCAGACTACTAACAGTATTATACACCAAGAAGATCGGGACAAGGTTGATTCCCCACAGGAAAGAGCAGCTCAAATACGCCATTTGGATGCAAGGACCAATAATTTGAGAGAGACATGACACATATTTAGGATTGATGAGATGCATTTATCCACTTACCTCAGATCACTAAGAAGCGTATTCACAGCCTTACTGAAACTTTCTTTGGTTATCTCAGATATTACTAAATACTCTCCATATCCATCGGCAGCAGCTCGTGCAATATTAATTTTCTGATCTGCGAAAACAGGCAGTCCCAATATTGGAACACCATAATATACGCTTTCTATTGTGCTTAGTAGTCCACCATGAGTGATGAATAGTTTCATGTTTGGATGAGCTGAAAAGAGAAACATCGGAAACATCGGAAAGACACCTCTAGCTCTTTGGTAACGGTAAAAAAAACATTTCAATAGATATTAATATATTGATATTATTACGAAAACGAATACGCCCATTGATGACTAACGGCGCGAAACAAACAAACGGGAATTTTGCGAGTCATCCAGAAGCCAACATTCTTACTCACCGACGAGGACTGGATTATCTGTGAGTTTTCAGGTACATACCGAGAAACTGGATTAGCCAATTCATCGAGGGGCATGCTGGCTAGTAGAAGAGAAGGTCCAAAGGTCATCCAAGTTAACAGGATCATAAGAACTACGGATGATCTGCCATGAGAGAGGAGATGATGTACCATTTAAATATCGAACACCGCCTAGAACGACCAAATAATAACACGGATGGCTTATCTAGAAGACCATATCCTAGAGCATCTATTGGGTATGGGAGGCAGTTGATGGGAGGTCATCCATTTCCCAAATGGTTTTTCAAAGGAAAACAATAGGTGAAATCTTGAAGGAAATTCATAAAGGAAAATCAGGATTGTCTGGGTGTCAATAAGACCTTGGCAGAAATTATACTGGGTTCAATGTTGAGATGATGAAGAAAAATGGTACAGAAAATGTCCAAAGTGCAGAGAAACTGAAGGTCTCAAGAAAAGGTCCAGGGGTAAAATAAAGAAATACAATAGGTGCTCCATTCGAACGGATTGCCATTGATGTAGCTGGACCACTTCCTGTAACCGATTATGGCAACAATTGCATCCTTGTTGCCATATAGTATTTCAGCAAATGAGTAGAAGCCTATGTCATTCCAGACCAAGACTCAATACGAAGAAAACTGAGGCAATGATTATAAGTAATAAACACAAGCTACAATATGTGGATAATCAATCGCTGCGACTTGAAATGGACGATGTTAAAATTGAATGGGTATCAGAATTCAAATATTTGGGATTCATGCTAGATGAATCGTTGACATATGCGAATGGATTCCATGTTCTCAAAAATTACAATATATAAAACTATCATACCTCATTTCGACTATTGCTCAACTCTTTTATATCTACTAGATGAAAACAATATTCAAAAGTTACGGAAACGGAATCGGGGTATGAGAATTATTTTGAAGTGTAACAGCTATACTCCGATCCAGTCTATGCTGAATACTCTCAGTTGGTATGATGTAACATAAAGGTTTTTCTATTTCCTAATTATGGTATTCATTTGCAAAATCACCAAAAACTTATTACCAAAATACTTCGATTCTTTCATCATTTATAATAATATTCATGAATACAATACAAGGTCAAATAATCAATTTCACGTATCTAGAACAAGAACAACAATCTCGATGGAATCATTGTTTTTCAAAGGATTTTACAATTTCAATCAACTTCCCACGCCCATGAAGATCTCAGCCACCTCACATTCTTTCAAAAGTCAACTCAAAAACCATATAATCAATATTTGAATCAGCATATTTTGTAGTTTATCATGATAAATGTCATACTTTCAAATGTTGCTGAATTTTCTTAAGTTTTTGGAATATAATTCCTTTTTTTAATGTTGTCAGATTTTTCAATTTGTTCATATATAAACACTTCATAACAGTATTTTAAATATATTTTTTTTACTTCAAATGGATTATTAATGTATTTTTGAACTAGAATTGTATTTATATTAGGATTTCCTATTTCAAATAAAGATTATTATTTCACATGTTTCCAATATTTGGAGTATCGATGTAGCTATATTTTGACCAAGGAAGGAATTTTCAGTCGAAGTCATACAAGATCTGCAACGAGATCTGCATCTCATATCAGTCGGGGTCTTCTATCACTATTACTAAAGACGAGTGTAGCCTGAATGCTCTTACTCTTTGTACTCAAATAAGTGGGCAACAGCCATTCACAAATTTGGAATTTTGACTGAACAACCAGTCTCTAGCCTTTGCCATGATGGTGTTCCTCAAAAATGGCCGAGAAAGAAATTTTGATATCTAAATATTGGAAAAATTGTATGGATTGGTAAGTAGCCCATCACTCCAGAGAGCGCCTGGGACGTTTAAAGCGCGAGGGGTCGTCTATGTTGTAATCAGTGGCTTCCCTAACGAGGGGGTTCTCATGGGTTATTGCGCAATCAAATAATTTCTGATTGCGATCTCTAATGATACTCGTGATGGAGGGCAGATTTAAGTCTTCGAGGATCCGATCGTTCCGCACGTACCACGGAGCGTTCGTTATCATCCGCAGAACCTTCATTTGGGCCCGTTCTAGGGCACGAATGCTGTTTCTGCAGGTTTGGCCACAGGCGGCTGAGGCATACAAAATGACAGCTCTGAATATCATTTTATAAATCATGACTCTGTTCTTGAGAGAAAGTTTGCTTTTCCTGTTTCCTGTTCCATTTCTTCCGTCCACTTCTTCGTCAAGCCTTTCCAGAACGGTTTTCTCAGCCAACTTAGCTGAACTGCAAAGAAGACTGATCGGTCGATAATTTTGCGGAAAGGTCGGGTTTTGTCCCCTTTTTGAAATTGTAAACACAATGGCATGTTTCCACTTTCGAGGGAATCTTTTTAGAACGCAGTGAATTGTTAATGATGTTCAAAAGTGACTGTGATGGTTATCCGGGAAATTTCTAATCATACGATTAGTAATACCGTCATAACCAGGTGCTTTTTTAGGATTTAATCCTTTAATATGCGCCTTAAGTTCATCCATCGAAGCTGAACGGATGACATCGTGATTGGGTATCTCATATCGGGTGATAAATTGCTAAGGGTTCATATATTTTCGGAATATTTTCAAGCTCTTCATCTATTTTGGAATTTCATGAAAATATAAATACACACAACAATGATCCAGCGGCTAGCCCCAAAACCTTCTGAAAAATCATCGCTTGTCCGTGTGTGACCGAAAAAGTGGAATTGCTTTGATTTTTTTATTGAAATCGATACATCAAATGTAGAATCGAGAGATCGGCATACATGAATTATTGTTTTTAATATATAATTGTTTGCTATAGTTTCCAGTATTTTTTACGTCCAGAAGAAACCTCTTGTTATTCCTGCAAAAATTGAGTTTTTCAACATATCATACACTAGATAATCGAAGAAGTATAGGCACACTAGGTATGACTTGGTGTACAAAAAAAAATTAATATTTTTGTATTTTTCCAGTCTGACATGGCGTGCCCCATTTTGTGTCATCCAAATGGAATTTGAGTTTTACCCACCCTAAATTCATGGTCAGCTTTCCTGAAATCTCTCAAACTTGAAACTCGACAAGCCTACATTGTTTTTTCGAACTAATAGTGATCCCAGATTTCAATAAAACTGAGTTACATATTTTTCTATTGGTGCACTATACAGGGTGTTTTATAATTGAATGCTGATCCTAAAGGGAGATAATCCTTGGATGACTTTAAGAAAAATTCTTCATATGAATATAGGTCCGCAACCGCTTTATTTCTGAGAAACAGGATGTTGAAGTTAAACAAAAAAATCAGTTCTTCCCCAATATCTCTGAAACCGCTTAGGCTTTTTTTTCAGTTTTGGTACATGCAGAGTACGCATAAAAATATTTTTTTTTCATGTTAAGGAATTTCTTAATTTTCATCAATGGCGTCCCTGTTAACATGCCCTGCAATATTTTTGATCAAAATAATAATACGCCACTGTTTTTGTAATTTTCCTCTATTTTCTCATAAAAATGGTCTCCTGCCTTTTTTTCGTCTGGCGAACGGTTTTTGAGTTAGAAAATAAAATGCATTCTTTTGCTTGTCCTTATGCGAAATCAGCCGCTAAAAACAAATTTCGTTGTTTTCAACATTAACAATTTTGACACTTCTTTAGCTACGTGATATTATTCAAGTTATAAAAACTTGTTCATTAAAAAAAAACATGGTAAATTTTACAAATACCGAATTAGCAGACATGCATTACTTGTATGGGCTTGCTGACGGGAACGCATATGAAGCCAGGCGACTGTATCAAGAGCGCTTCCCAAATAGAATGGTTCCTGATGCTCGAACGATTTCAAGCACCCACAGAAGGTTTTGAGACAAATCATCACTTGAAAGGAGCACATCGGACTGCAAGAACTCCAGAAAATCCTGAAATAAGTACGAGGCAAGTTGCCAATAATTTGAATATCGCCCATATACTAGTATGGAGGATTCTTCATGATTATTTATTATATCCCTATCACATTCAACGGGTTCAGACTCTACTTCCTTGAGACTTTCCATTACCAGTGAATTTCTGCCAATGGTTTCTCCAAAAAGTTACCGAAAATCCTTTATTTGACAGGGAAATTTTATTCACGGACGATGCTAGTTTTACTAAAAACAGAATCAGAAATATTCATAATAATCATACTTGGGCCGGGGAAAATCCACGTGCAATCGTGGAATCTCATCACCAGGAGCAGTTCTCATTACTTGTCTGTGCTGGAATTATTGGAGATTACCTAATTATTGGAGATTACCTAATTGGACCACGCAGATTAAATGGACATACTTATCGCCGATTTCTTGAAGATAATTTGCCAATTCTGTTGGAAGATGTTCCTATTTCAATGCGAAATCGCATGTGGTTTATGCACGATGGTGCACCTGATCATTTTAGTGCTCTGGCTCGCGAATATTCAAACAAAAACTTTCATAATCGCTGGATAGGTCGTGGGGGAACAGAGTCATGGCCAGCTAGATCCCCAGACTTAAACAGTCTTGATTATTTTCTTTGGGGACATCTCAAGACTTTGGTGTGCAGTCAACCAATTCTGACTGAGGAAGAATTGCGAAACCGCATAATAGTTCCCTGTGAAGCCATAAGGAATACTCCGGGAATTTTCCAAAGAGTACGCGAGTCAATGACGAGGAGGGCTGAAGCGTGCATACTTGCAGGAGGCGGACATTTTGAACAGTTGATTTGATTTTGGTATTTTTTGTTCACATTAGTTTTGTTTAAAAAAAAAAAATGTAGTTTTATGCGTACTCATTACAAAAACCAAATAATAGTTACCATAAAATTATAAAAATCTTGCCTAGATCCTTTGGTTACCACGATTGTGAAATTAAGACTAAGAGAAAAAATCGAATATGAACAAGCAAATGAACGTATTTTATTTTCTAAATCGAAAACCGTCCGCCGGACGAAAAAAAGGAAAATGAACATTTTTATTGGAAGATAGAAGACAATTACAAAAATTATATATATTTGGGAAAAAGACAGTGCCGTATCATTATTTTCATCAAAAATATGACAGGGCATGTTAACAGGGACGCCACTGACGGAAATTAAGAAAACCTTCATCATGGAAAAAATGTCTTTTTGATGCGTACTTTGCATGTACCAAAATTGAAGAAAACAGCCGAAGCAGTTTCAGAGGTATCGGGGAAGGACTGATTTTTTTGTTAAATTTCAACATCCTGTATCTCAGGAATGAAGCGGTTGCGGACCTATGTTCATATGAAGATTTTTTTTTAAATCATCCAAGGATTATCGCGCTTCAGAATCAGCATTCAATTATGATACACCCTGTATAATTGAATTTTATTGTAATAAGGATGTTAATAGAAAGATCAACTTACCTAAAATATCTTGCTGCGGAAACCATTTACCAAGCCTCACATTAGCAGGTTTTCCTGGAAGATCATCTTCAAAGCACTTCCACAAAACTTTTTGTTTCAGTGCTCCCAGCGTGTCCATTACTGCTTGCTTGATTTCATTCCTGAGTTTCGATGGACTTACCAAGGATCCCAAGCTGAAGTACACTACCCCTTCTTCTGCAGTATCCATGAAATTTTGTAGATCATCCGGTAACTTTCCTGGGGATTTGATATGGAATCCTCCGATATTAATCAAATTTGGTACCTGCGGTACTGGCTGGCTGAAGCTCTCATGCGAATTCAGTAAAACGAGGGATATATTTTGGGCAATACTCTTCAAGTCTGGGCTATTGGGAAAATGTTTCCTCATCATTTTCTCCTGCTCTGGGAGGATAACAAAATTCTGATGTAGTTCATGGAAGCACCACATAAATGAGTTCAGGAAACGCTGCCAAAAGTCCATTTTATACGAAAAACTTAGTGTCCTATCTGGAATATAAGATGGCGAAGAGGGATTACCAACCAATCGATTGATCCAGTCATTTGCACCAAGGGTATTGAAAACGATCAGTGGAACTTGGTAATGCCAAGATAGTACTTTCATTGCATCATTTAAAAATTGTTCCATGATCACTACATCAAATTTCTCATCGGAATCGATCAATTCCTTGAATTTTTTATCCTCGAAAGTTGCACTCGTATACCAAGTGCCTAATCCCTTTAATCCAAGTGAAAAAAGAATGGGATTACTTTCACCCAACTCGAAAAAGTCCACATTGCCAACATCTGAAAAACCATTTTGTATTTAGTTCATATAAAATGTTTATGGGTACGATTAATAATGTGTGGAAAAATGGGGAATGGGGTGTTACAAGAAATTCAAACATTTTTAGTAGGTCATCTTTCCGATATGCTTCGATTATCGATAAATTTTCAACCTTCTCAGATTAACATAATTTTTACGTTTCTAGAATAGATAGATAGATTTATTTGATCGTTTTATGTATGGATTTCATTCATGACAAGTAAAAAAAAACAACAAATAGGTACAAGGTACTTAGTAGTGTTTGAGAAAAACTAGTGGTGACAGTACAACAATACAAAATATCTGAAACCATGAAATGTTTGAAATCATTTTGCACGTGTATAGTTCATCTTGGGAATTGTAGGATACATTTTTCAGTAGATACTCTATATTTATTCACCTTCCTCATCCTCCATAGTGCTAAATCGAGTGGTGAATTATTGTAGAGCTTGAGATCCAGTGAATTACGCATAAAGATTTCTAGCTCATCCCTAGGCTAACAATTCATATATATATATATATATATATATATATATATATAATATATATATATATATATATATATATATATATATTTGGAGTTTTCTTGGGTTTCAGATTCGATTGTATTAAAATGAGAAGGAAATTACATTTATTTAAACGTTTCGCCCTCGTTCGGGGGCATCTTCAGTAAAATTTATTAAAAACATTTGAATCTTGGTTTTACCATGCTTGTGTTTTGTTACCAACATTAGTTGGATTTCGGGGCGGTGTTAAATTTTGTTGTACCATTGTTTTAACAGAAAACTTTCAATATTTTGTGGTTTGTTGTTTTGTCAATTGTCATTAAAAGCTTTCGTGCATTTGTGCATTTGTGATTGAAGCAGCAAAAGAGAATAAATACAGACATACGATGGACAATGCAAAAAATAAAATTAGAGAAAACTGGTCCATAATCAACAACCTGAAGGGCAAATATACTAAACTTTCCAAAGCTATAGATATTGAACCAAATATTCTAAATGATTGTTATCGAACTATAGCTGGAAAATTGACCTCAGAGATAGTACTCCTAAATAACCCCCAAGGTTTATTAGTACCAGATAGTTTTCACTTGAGCAATACTGATAATGATGAAGTTAAATTAATTTTGAATTACGTAAAAAATAAAAAATCTTGTGGTGTAGAAGAAATATCGGAGACAACGTTACAAAATCTACCAGATGAAGCATTTCATGTCTTAGTAGAAGCAATCAACACATCTTTGAAACAGGTGTATGTACGTCCTGCCTGAAAACCGCAATTATTATTCCACCGCATAAAGTTGGGCAGCTTAATGAACCTTCAAACTTCAGACCCATTGCGTTACTTTCAATTATTTAAAAAATTATAGAAAAGTAAGTTAAGAAAAACTCAATATTTTTTCCTGTTCCCAATTTGGATTTCAGTCAAGTGAGTGCACTAATGATGCAATTTTTAATCTGTTTAACGAAGGGTACATGAGTTTAAATGGAGGCGAAGCTGTTGGAGCAGTATTTTGGAATTTTTCCAAGGCAATTGACTGCGTTAATCACGGAATATTGCTCCAAAAGCTGAAGGGTTAGGGCTTCAGAGGTGTAGCAAATGAATGGCTAGAATCATTTTTCTCTGAGAGAGTTCAGATGGAAAAATTTCATAATTGATATCCGGATCCTTCCAGTATTAATTATGGTGTTCTTCAAGGATCGGTACTTGGTCCAATTTTGTTTCTCGTTCATTTAAATGATCTCAGCAGCCTCGATATTAATGGAAAGGTAACCATGTTCGCAGACGGAACAACATTATTCTGGTATGGGAATAATGTTGATCTGCTAAAATAAAATATCCGGACTGACTTGGAAAAAGTTTAACGGTGGTGTGACTCCAACTTATTCCAATGTAGATAAAACAAACATATTTACCCTCAAGTTTGTTTATAACAACTAATGTCTGGGCAATCACATTGTAACCATGTACAAAATTTTTGAATATACATTTTGACGGAAAGCTGAAATTTTAGAACCACATTAGGAGCCTGAATAAAAAACTTGCCTCAGGCTGCTATGTCATCAGAATTATTACTACGGAACTTCGGTTCATTACAGCCAGAATGGTTTTTTTCTCCCTCATTGAATCTCACCTTATATATGGCATTGCCTTTTGGGGCTTCTGCAACACCCAATTTATGAATTCACTAATGAGATTTACAGTCGATTACCTACCCTCAATATTTCGGAAATCAGTTAAATACGAACTATTAAAAAAAGCATACTACCGCCTGCAGGGAAATTATAGTGAAAATTTTATACCAGTCATTTTCAACCAATCAGATGCTTTATTTCGACATTGTTACTCTGATAACCAGCAAATTTTCTGAAAATGTTTCATCCACATTAGCATGTAGACGTAAAATCAATAAGTGGAAATTTCCCAGCACATGACAGCTATCATATAATTAGACAAAAATAATATTGAAATAATATTGACAATATTTTTTATTTACTTACTTTATAAGTTGGAAATATCACAACAATTTATTGAGGTCTTCATTCTATAATATCATTAATTAATTTTAAATTCTTCAAAATTCCCACTTCTACCTCCTCTTTCCTGAGTGGTGAATAAAACACAGAACCGGTGTTTTTTTTAACAATATGCCTGTGTTTCATAAAATAAAAATAATACTGAGACAACAGTTTATTTCTTTGAGTATTAGATTTGTGCCCAAAAGAAGGCACAATATCACGCAGAATGTTGCCAATCTCTTTGAATAAGTTTTCTTGCTCAGGATTTAATCCAGATTCTTTCACTAGGTATGTTAGATATTTTATATTTTCATGGTACATTTTAATGTGATGTGATTCTTTGCAAAAGGAACACAATTCGTACGATTGAACGTTCATTTTATTATCACTTTTTTACTAACTTTTGATTGTATACAATGTTATGAGGAACTTATAATGCCGCAAATAAAATATTGATTGACAGGAGTAGTGAATGTCAAATCCATGGCTAACTTTACAAGATATTTTTTTAACTGGCAACATACGCCAACAACATTCTATTTAGAATAAGGAATAAAGTATCCCGATTTCCTGAATTATTTGAAAAACAAATTATTACCGTTAATATTAATTTTTCCTAGAATTAAACCTAAAAGAATATGAAAAATATTTAAGTATATATGTATAGGTATAGTTATATATTTTTTGCTGTATATCACCTTTGTTTGTAGTCAATATTGACATTTCCCTGAAACCTAGTGAGAAAATTATATGAAATCAATTATTTTTATATAATAATATATCTGATATTATAAATTTTATTTTACTAGGGCACGGGAAAAATATAAAATATCCCGCAATACGAACATCCACTTTCATTTTTAATCAATATTGACATTTCCCTAAAACCCAGTAAAAAAATTGTATGAAAACAATCAGTTTTATATAAAAATTTATCTGATATTATATATTTTATTTTACTGGGGAAACGGAGAAAATCAGAAAAAAAATCTCCCCCAAAACTCCCATTCCCCTTTCATTTTTAGTCAATATTAACATTTCCCTGAAACCTAGTAAGAAAATTGTATACAATCAATCAATTTTACATAATAGTTTATCTGATATTATATATTTTATTTTACTGGGGAACGGAGAAAATCAGAAAAAAAATCTCCCCCAAAACTCCCATTACACACAGCCTTCTATTTATTTGTGAATAACGTCAAAATACATATTTATTTAATGTTTTCTATTTAAATATAATTCCGGTACAAAATTTTCTTACCGAATCCCCCACGTGCTTGAATTAATTGCGGGAAATTTGTCACGTACATGAATTTTTAAAGAAAATTATTCTTCGTTGCTTCGCGACTCGTGATAATTTTCACAAAATTCATGTATTCAAAAAATTTCCGGCAATAATTTATGCTCTAGGGAGATTATAAGTGACAATTTGTTCTAGCTTCTTTTTGTATGTTTTTTTCGCACACCCTTGTTGAGTTTTTTTATTTATACATTGTACATTGTATATTGTGCTTCATATTGACAAAACCATCTACCCGCTTTTGGTAAATGTCTAGTGGGTATTATACAGTGCTCGTTTAAAGTCCGTTTTTTGAACCACCTGGTATATGGCAACGAAATTTGGGGGACTCAAATAGGAGACAAAAACCTACTTTTTCATGAAGAAATCACAGCTAAAAGTTTTGAAATGGCGGCTGAGCGCCATCTCCAATAATTTTTTAAAATAACACACCCCATATATTATTTAATTTTCGAAATCTGCTCATAATTCTCAACAGTTTTCTCTAATACACTTTACTCCTAAATTCAATTGTTTTCGAAATATTAACGTTTGAAAAGTGACATTTTGGTCATTTCAAACCCAACCAAAAACACTAATGCTGCTTTCAATCAAGTTTGCATTGGAAAAAATCGTTGTCGCGGTAACATCTTGTTTACTGTCAATCTGAACTGCTAACTGTCAAATAGTCCGTTGAGCGCCTACATCCTTTTATGAAAAGTGTGATCATGACTCGTAGTTTAGACGATAAATTTGTGAACATTGTAGTAAATTTCAAGGATTTCATCTCATTTTCGCGACAACTGTTCTGAGCGGAATCTTGTTCCTAAAACTATAATCTTTGTAAACGATCAATTCACACTTATTTTGCATAAAAATATGCAATAATGTTGACAGATTTTTTTTAAAGAGGTTTGAAGTTCCTCAACCGCGCTATCTACTAAGTTCTAGGCAGAATTTAATTGTCATTTATTGTCCTCCAAAAATTCTAAACAAAATCGAATCAGTGAATACACCAGGGTTTTTAGGCATTTTAGTTAAGCACTGCAATTCGAAGATATAATAACTAAAAGAAAACAAAATGTTGGGTAGTTTACCAGAACTACCAACCTCATTACATGTGATTTTATTGCTAACCTCATAACACTAAAATATATTGCCAACATAATAATATTTTGATACTTGAGAATATTTTTTGTATCTATTTTTAAAAATAATTTAAATTTATTTAATATGTTAAAATGTGAGAAACCGTTGGGTGATATGACTTTTTTATTATCATTTTCCGAATCAGCACACCAAATAACGCGGGAATTAGCTGAAATTATTCAAAAAGTTTTTTATCGTTGGCCTGTGTAATCTAAATGCGGATCAAGTAGAAAACAAAGGAAATGGAAATTATGGGTTAACTGAGGTTCACGGATGTTTATAAAACAAAAATGGGCGTAGAAAATAATTTTTTTGCAGTTGAAAAAAAAATTGATTATATTTGAAGAGGCTGAAATGACATGCCACTAAGAAAAATTGGGGAATTTGTTTTTGATATCTGATAAGAGCAGCTAAATTCATGTGTTCGGTTGACTGATAAGAACATGATCCAAACGTCACGGCAGTGAATTGTGGAATCTACCTCGGGTTTACTAAACAATGAAATACCCAATACTAGATTTGCAATTTGTTTACGAATATCTTCAATACAATAGGTGAAAACCTCTAAGCAGAATTGATGAAAATATAGGGAACTTGTAATACTTACCATTTGAAGTATCGATTCCAGGGATTACAATACTCCTCAACTTTCCGTTTTTCGTGGTATTCTTCACTTCAAAGCTAGTAACTGTTGTGACGTCATGTCCAGCACTCACTAAGCCTTGAACCAATGCGTTTCCGACAGTGAAATGACTGCGTATAGGAGCGGGGAATACACATAAAATTTTGTTACTGTTCACCAAGCAAATTGTCTGAATAAGGAAGATGAGAACTGCCTTCTTCATTTCGTGGGATGAATTGTAAAGTTCACTGAGGTATTTTCGCCAAAAATGAAGTTGTATCGGACGGTTGATTAGTATCTACCTAAAAAAGAACAACACAATAAATAGATAAACCTTTATTTCAATGTCTTTTAGACGATATTATTAGCAGATATGATTATAATCACCATAGTTCACAAAATTGTCTTTCTCTACGACTATCGTATACTACATTGATTACATACTGGTTATCAATTGATGAATGAATGGGACGCCATGTATCAAACAGGTCGTTTTAACGTAGAGATTGTAATGCCCTTGACTAAAGGAACGCGACACAAAAAATGAACGACTGTTTCCCTTCATCCAAAATACATATCTCCATGAAAATGCTTTTAAATTAGACTGAAGGAATGCGTGGTGATTACCTACAAAGAAGTAAGGTCTCGTAAATTATTTGATACGATAGCACCACCAATTAAAAAGCATATAAATATGAACATTCTCTGTACGCTGACAACTAATAGTTCGTACATTTGAAACCAACAGTCAAAAAAGACGACGGGTGATACATTCATATAAGATGATTCACTCATACGGCGGGATATTTGGAACACGCTGGAATGCGAGGGGAAACATAAAAACTTTTTAACAAAAAATTAAACCGACGAAAAAATCAACTGAGAAGCAAAAATTAAAATAAACCTTCTTGGTCTAAATGATAATTGAGCTTCTGAACTGATGTAAGTAACTGATTTTGAGTCGGCGCCAAACAAACAATTATCGAAGATCATTATCTATGAAAGAAGTCATCAAAACACAGCCGTGCATCTCGCTGCCATAATTTTACGCTTCACCCAATTCAATTGCTAGTTTGTTTGGCGCCGACTCAAAATCAGTTATTACATTAGTTTAGGAGCTCAATTATCATTTAGACTAGGAAGGTTTATTTTATTTTTGCTTTTCAGT
The DNA here is from genome assembly GCA_018342105.1 of Gonioctena quinquepunctata. NCBI lineage: Eukaryota > Metazoa > Arthropoda > Insecta > Coleoptera > Chrysomelidae > Gonioctena > Gonioctena quinquepunctata. The sequence goes on from JAFIRS010005276.1 coordinate 29,700, forward strand.
TGATTTTTTCGTCGGTTTAATTTTTGGTTGAAAAGTTTTTATTTTTTACTTTTCAGTTCCGTATTTCGTCGGTTTAATTTTTTGTTAAAAAGTTTTTATTTTTCAATTTTTTGTGGCTAAAATCTACCAATTACTACCTACTTGTTTTCTGATTACTTCCAAAATACTTACTTACCCACCTTACTTCAACTATTACCAGTTAAATAATATGATTATCTACTTTTACTATTTGTTGTAATTTAAATTATTTTCGTTGTTCTGGTTAGTTTATTTCATTACTTTGTATATCATTCCATCCTCTCATAAAATATACTGATTTTGACGGATGTGGAACAAGAATAATGTCAGTAGCGATCTGTCATTGTCAACTACGTATGTGTGTGCCGATGTTCACTAGTGAAAAATCAATCATCCCCTATTTTTCCACCCGTAAGGGTGGCTAATTCCTTTAGAAATCCAAATATAAGGTATACCCTATCTATTTAAAGAAGAATCATCCAAATCGAAGAACCCAGTACAAAGTTATGCCTGATAGAATCGGTTAACGGACCAGAATTCAGAGAGTGAGTGATCAATATCCTTCATTTAGCTACCCTTAGGGGTGGATTTCATCTTTTAAATTCAAATGGGACCAAATTCGAAGTACACCCTATCCACTGAAATAAGAATTATCGGAATCGGACGCCTCGGTAAAAAGTTATGCGTGATCATACATAAAGAAATATGATGAAAAAAAAAATACGGGTCGAATAGAGAACCTCCTCCTTTTTGGTTTCGTCGGTTAATAAAACAGGGTAGACCGACCCATACATTATTTTCATTACTGCGCGTGCGTTTGAAGGCCGCTATTGTTCCTATATATATATATATATATATATATATATATATATATATATATATATATATATATATATATATATATATATATATATATATATATATATATCTCTCGTGGTTATATATATATATATATAACCACGAGAGATCAGAGTTGGATCAAGACTCATAAAGTATACCAATCCTCCATAAAATAAACAGATATCAAAAATATGTCGGAAAAAAGTGAAAGAGTAGATTGCAGAATTGTAACGACCCAGCATCGAAGGTCTCAGAAAACTCCGCGAATAGAAATTATCGTCCAAAGAAACTGAATAATTATATTTTGAATCATTGAACGCTCAAAAAGTGGTAATCTAGAATAAAAATCATTTAACAATAAAACGAGTCTCTAGTCAAGAGTAAGGAGTTGCATGCATCGTTTAGTTGGCCAGATATTTATATTGTAATAAAGAATCATTCAACTGTTTGATTATCAGAATGGATTCAAACTTTGAATCATACAAAGGAAATAATAAAAGCACTAGCCAAGTAACTGAATAACAGTTATTTCACTCGGAATACTATATTTGTTTACTATCAAGTTTATCTTATTTTCACATTTATTCTGACGTTCTATAAGTTTCGGTTTAGAATTATACCATGTCCATAATTTGTTATTTTTATACAATATAGATATATTATTATTTTCATAAGTATATTATTTCCGAAGGATCAGTGGCGTATCACATTATCATGCTCATATTCTGATGATAATGTCTACGAGCCGCGTATCACATTATCACGCCCATATTCTGCTGATAATGTCTATGAGCCACTCCGCAGATATCTTCTATTGTTTTTCTTTGGATTAATGACACCCAGTATAGTAAAGGATTAACTTCAACAACGTTAAACGAGCAATCGTAACCAATGGTCTCTGATAGAGTTAATTCTTTTTAAAATCTATAAGACCAGTGGCGTGACATGAAGATGATTTCAAGACACAGATTCATAATTTTCAGGATCCACGGGAACTGAGAGGTTTAGACTAATGACAAAACAGCAAATCTACCAAACAAAATTCTCAAGAAGGCTTTGCTTCATTCGACGTGTCACGACTTGGCTTCTGCGGAAGTCAGATTGACTGTTTTCTTAGTTTTAACTTATAATACAGAATGAATAATTGTGATTGGAGAAGCAGTGATAGTGAGAATAATGAGATCTGTACACCACCGGATTTATTGGAAACGGCGAAAACAGCAACTCTGAACTTATTGCCGGAAAAATAAAAAAAGGAATATTCGAAGGCTTACGCAGAGTTCATGGATTGGCGAAACTTGAACTAGGCATATTCATTTTCGGAAAATGTCCTTCTCGCTTATTTCACAAAACACTCTGAGAAATACAGTGCTTCTCAAAAGTCCCCTCCCCCCCTCTTATTTTTTGAACGATTATACATAAACAAGTGAAATTTGGAAACTGAATATTAAAGGTTGTACACTTCCCTACACAAGGCCATTGTGACCAATAATTTTAAATGGAACCCTACGGCAAGCGACACCTCTTTCAAAAGGTATCGAGAAAACCTATTTAATGATACTAATTTTGTTTGTGTTTATGGCAGTTTTGGCAACTCGCTTTTGAAAAACGCAAAGCTGTGATGAATTAAATCAGTTAATACTAAAATTCCAAATACAAGCTCCGCCTCTGGATAGTTGTCAAATAAGCTGACGTTTTTGTTAGTCTCCCTAATTCGACGTTTTTGTAATTTTCCAAGTTTTTGTACATTTAATAATTTGTGTATTGTTGATCGAACCTTTAACTGTTTTAGCAGCTTTTGGTACTTTTAATATTTTTGTATATTTCAATAATTTGTTAAATTGTTGTGAACCGAAAGGTTAAGTGCTTCAAGAAGCGAAATGGTACGTGCTTTAGGTGATAAAGTAGCAGCGATCCTAATTTTTGGTGAAACTGGACGAAATATTCATGCAGCAGAACGCATTTTTAATGAGAGGTTTCCCGATCGCCCCGTTTCGGGGACTTATTTAAGGGAGCTTCTTCGTAAGTTTGAAACAACGGGTGGTATTAATGATGCGAAACGATTTGGCAGACCACAAATTTCTGATGAGAAAAAAATTGATATACTGGCAGAAGTAATAGTTAATCCTACTTTTTCAACAACTCACGTTGCATCTACCTGTGAAGTCAGTCGAAGTACAGTACACAGGGTGTTGAAAAAAAAAAACAAATTTCATCCATACAAATTAAAAATGGTTCATCTACTCTCAGACGACGACCCAGACCGAAGACTAGAATTTTGTGAAAATATGGAAACTGAAATTAACCAACAGCCAGACTATGCCAAAACAATTTGTTTTAGTGACGAAAGTACTTTCTATCTAAATGGAAATGTAAGTACACAGAATGTGAGGTATTGGAGTGACGCAAATCCTCACCTGTTTCGTGAAACACATACCCAGTTTCCCCAGAAGGTGAATGTTTGGGCAGATATCCTGGGAAACCACATCGTTGAGCCTCTTTTTTCAAATACTAATTTAACTGGTGAGGTTCATCTGGAGCTGTTGCAAAACGCAATAGAACCGTTAATCCTCGAAATTTTGAAAGATAATCCATAATCCAGATTAATTCGGCAATTTGGAAATAACATTCCAACAGGATGGGCTCTTCCACACTATTACGGTGCAGTAAGACGGTATTAGGATGAGGAGTATCGTGGTAGATGGATTGGACGACGAGGTTCAACGGAATGGCCAGCTCGATCACGAGACCTCACACCTTTGGATTTTTTTCTGTGGAAGGACCTTGAATCGAAGGTTTAGGCCACTGAACCTGACAATATTGACGTTTTAAAACAATGTATTGTTGCAGAATGTGAGGCTGTTTCCACAGACACATTTGCAAAAGTACGAGAAGAGTTTAAAAATAGGACATTTCACTGTCAGGAAGTAAATGGAGGTCACTGCGAGCAATTTCTTCAAGTAGATACTGATTCTTTAATCTGTAATTAATATCATACTGAATGGAATTTAAATTTAAATGTTTACTAATGAGCCATTAAAACTGCCATGAAGACAAACAAAATTAGTATCATTGAATAGGTTTTTTCGATACCTTTTAAAAGAGGTGTCACTTGCCGTAGGGTTCCATTTGAAATTATTGGTCACAATGGCCTTGTGACGTCATATTTGACGATTTCGTCATCTCTCATCACTAGTAGGGAAGTTTACAACCTTTAATATTCAGTCTCCAAATTTCACTTGTTTATGTATAATCTTTCAAAAAATAAGAGGGGGGGAGAGGACTTTTGAGAAGCACTGTATAAGTCATCATCATTGTGGAAGATATATCATTCCATCGAATAAATCTGAAATTCAAAATGAATGAACAAATGAAGAACCTTTTATATTCATAAATAATATTTAGATTGCATTAAAACTATAACTATCGTATAGTCGTAGAGAAAGTATAGTCTTCTACTCTCGTATAATGATAGCAATAATTCTCTCAAATAATTTCTATCTTCGAGAATAATAGCATTATACGCTCATTGAAGAATATACTATTCCATGACAATGAAAAGCTCATTACATCCTTTATGTGTTGTTTACAAATATACAATGGGAATCAAATTATGACGTTACTTCCTAAACTAATTACCAGACTCTTATATCGAATTGTCTCCGCTAAAGAGAGAATATTCCTTTATATCCATTGGTACCCTGGACATTTTCAAATTTCACTCAAATTGTTCCTTTTTTACAAGCTTTTATCTAGTTTCATTTGTCAATCTAGTTCGTTAGTTGGGGTCAAATCTTGCAGGTGAATTTTGACCGACTACTAGTCAGATGTTCATAATTCCGGTGACAATGCATAATGAAATTTTTGTTAGATGAAAAACAAAATGGCGGCTCCGAAATGGCGAACGAGATTTGTAATTATGGTCCGATGTGATTCAAAATTGGTATGTGGGGGTTTTCGGGGTCGGAGATTATGAATTTTTGTTAAAATTAAAATATAATTTGCTTTTAAATTTATTAAAGCTATGACGCGTACACTTGCTAAACACACAATAATGGAGAGATTATAACGCGTATGACTTGGTTAGCACAATAGTAAAGAGAGGTTATAATGCGTACTTGCTAAAAATACACAAGCATTTATTATTGTCTGTATAAAATCTCTACTTACCTAACTCCATCAGCAATATCCGGAACTTGTGCAGAAACACTGTCAGGATTCATTATTGTTATTATTTTTATTATTTATTATGTACAAAAAAACCTGTATACACCCAACAAAAATAATCGTCGCGACACCATACTGTTCAATGCGCAATAGAAAGACGAAACGAAAATAACTGGCTTGCTTTCTATGAGAGAGAGAGAGAGAGAGAGAGAAAAAAAAAGAGAGAGAGAGAGAGTTAGAGAGAGACACAGACAGAGAAACACGCGCAAGCCGCACGGCTTACAACTACAGCAAAAAGTGTCGTTACAACTTTTGGTCTTAATTTATTCCGTCTAGCCCCCTTTCGCAACGCGCGATAAGGAACTTCGTTCCAAAATCTATTGATAAAGAAGAGCGATTTAAGATCCTGGAAGCTGCGGCAGCAATCATTCGGTAGTCATCGATAATTCTCAGAACCCCCCACCAGGTCGTATGTTTGAAGATATAAACAGTCATATTCCAGAATCACTGACTCATTTTTTGGAACAAATTATTTAAAAAAAAAACGGTTCAATTTAGAACATTTGAAATTAGTATGTACAAACATTAGTCATAGTATTTTGACTGCTGTTCGGTCTCATTCTTTCAAGTCCAAGCTACAATTGGGCTCGCAATTTTTTTTCATCGACGGTTTGCCTCAAAACGCGTGTGGTGACGTGGAAACGTGGGCATATATTATGAAGAATACAACTTTAGTAAATTCTAGAATCCCTTTTTCTCTGAAAAAGTGAACCTTAGGGAAACAATGTTGGGACAATTTTTGTAGATAATTGCATGATTTACAATTTTTGTCTGAACTATTTTGATCATAAAACTAACAGTTTCGCTAAAAAATCCAAAAAACCCATTTTTGAAATCTTGTAACATTTTTTGTACACATGGGATCGATGGAAACTTTTCACAATTTCATTATAATGGTGTCCCTAACGTTCATGTGAATTCTCAGCTTCTTGAAAATTTATGCAAGGGTGAATGTCTATTTTGACCGGATTATCATGTCACTTTTCCGCGGTAGAGTCAATCTTGTAGATGCTGTTTTTTGGACCTAAGCTGGTTCCACCATTCAGCCATTTAGTTTTCTGATGCCACAAAAAAAACACAGAGCTTATTTTCGCGAATAAGAAATTTATAAATCGAAGTTTGTGGAAAAAAAGGACAACAGAAAAAGATTGGTGAAACTAATACAGAAAACAGGAAGAAGAACTGTTAACGTTTGGTGCCGAATTTTTAGAAATGTATATATTTTATGGTTATACAGGGTGTCCCTGGACTTCCTCTTTTCCACTCGGGAATGTATAGATGGGGTCAAAATATCGCCAGTACTTCATATAACTTCTGTTCCTAAAAGCCTTCGTTACCAAGTTACGGGCCCTCAAAGTTACAAAATGAAAATTGTTTTTCTTTGATAACTTTCAAAGTGAATATTCAAAATCATCTAAATTCTTGTGATTGACTGAACAAATGAATTCCTTCGATGAGCTTTCATGCAGGAGTCAGTTGTTTTGCTACAAAGTCAGGAACGGACTACCCCCGATGGTCCACACCCCAAAACTTCGAAATGACTGGGATTTGTCGATATGTTTTAACAAAATAAGGTTACCTGGACAATTTCCTGAATAAAAGTACTCGTGTGGAAAATCGATCGGAGCAACGATTTTTGATAAAAATGCATTTTTTTCCAACCCCTTTTAAAAGATTAATTTGTAATGAAAATAGAAATGATAGGTACAATGTTCAAAACGAATTTCTATCATGCAAACACGTTTACCTTACAAAACTCATGGTGTAAATAATCAATCGCAAGCCTCAAGAGCAAACAGAAATGCAAAATCCGCTACAAAAACTGCTCGATATGACCCCCGTCTCTCTCAATACATTTTCTTAGTCGGCGCAAACACCCTCTCTGCACTTGAAATAGCATGCCAGGGTCGTTTCGTATGGCTTCACAATGTATTGTAATTCTATTCAACAATGCATCTCTGGTCTGAATAGGTGTAGCGTAAACGAGGCTTTCTAGATGCTCATACAGAAAGAAATCCAATGGATTTGAATGCGGAGACCGCGGTGGCCATGAATATGGCCCACCTCTACCAATCCATCTATTGATGAAAATCTGGTTCAGATGGTCCCGCACAATCAAACTAAAATGAGGAGGAGCGCCATCATGCATAAACCACATATCTCTTCGGGTTTGCAATGGAACATGTTCCAAAAGTCCATTCAAATCGTTCTGAATGAACTCTAAATAACGTTCTCCATTCAATCGGTCCTGTAGAACGAATGGTCCTATAAGATGGTTTCCTATGATACCAGCCCAAACATTCACGTTGAATTTCCGTTGGTGTTTGGTTTGCAATATCCCATGGGGATTTTCTTCGGCCCATATGTGGAGATTATGAGAGTTGATTACTCAACAGAACAAAATCGCATTCCAGTTGTCATTTTTCATCCACACTAATTTTATTTCTTTCTACAAGGTGTTTTTGTCAACATCTGTGAAAGAAAAGGAACATAAATTTATTCACCGGATATTTTTCACCTATTCATGTGCAGCCGTTTTTGTAGTTTATTCGTTCGCTTTTTATCGGTTATGTCTTCCGATGTGCATTTTTTCAGCTAAATTTATCTTCGGGTTAAAGATTTTCTCCCATGAAATTATACTTATCAGTGAAACTCCTCAACATTTAAGTTGTGAATACGAATTTGCAACATCCAAATGTTGAGTTTCAGGAGATTCAGATAACACATCACGAAACGTGCTTAATCCACGCGTACATAAAAAATATGGACTGAATTCGATATTTCATAGTGAAGTTGCTTGTTAGTTGAAAAACACCACGAATCTACATATTTTGATATTTCATTTGAAGAAATATCTACATTGTGAATGAAACTTTCAACTAGGTACTGTAATTTTTGTTTACGACTTTATTTTAGCATATTTTGTATTATCCCTGTTATAAATGTTGTTGAATTAACGTTAGCATTAGTATTTCTACTGTGAAAATTTTTCATTTCAAATAATGGTGGACGATCGGGTTTGATGTCGTCGAGTAATACTGCATTTTTATTAAGAATCGTTGCTTCGATGGACTTTCCACACGAGGACTTCTGTTCAGAAAATTGTCTACGTAACCTTATTTTGTTGAAAACTATTGAAAAATTATCTGTCATTTCAAAGTTTTGGGGTGTGGACCATCGGGGGTAGTCCGTTCCTGACTTTGTAGCAAAACAACTGACTCCTGCATGAAAGCTCATCGAAGGAATTCATTTGTTCAGTCAATCACCAAAATTTAGATGATTTTGAATATTCACTTTGAAAGTTATCAAAGAAAAACATTTTTAATTTTGTAACTTTGAGGGCCCGTAACTTGGTAACGAAGGCTTTTAGGAACAAAAGTTATATGAAGTACGGTAATATTTTGACCCCATCTACACATTTCCGAGAGGAAAAGAGAAAGTCCAGGGACACCCTGTATATTTACAGGAGTTACTTACCCAGAAGTAGAAAACATTATTTTACATATTTTTTCGGAAACCGAGCTAGCTAGTATGATTTGGATGCAAGATGGGGCAACGCCGCATAGTGTCCTGTCTTCCCGTTCAAGAACATTTGAATGATTTATTCCCAATATGGATAGGAAATAATGGAAGTTTTAATTGGCCACCTAACAGTTCGGACTTGTCCCCTATGGATTCATTTTTCTGGGGATTTCTTGAAGACATTGTTAATAATAATATTCAACTCATTGAAGACACGATTCGAATTGAAATAGAGAATCTGAATGTCAATAATGAAGCCATTTCCAATGCACTTATAAATATGAGAAGACGTTATCAATTATGCATTGAAAATAATGGTGGACACATTGAACATCTTTTATGAGTTATCATGTTATTTGAATTTCCTAAATAAATCTTTGGTATCTATTTTGTATAAATATTTGAACTTCTTCTACTTCACTGTAAACCATTTCGATTATTCCATTACGAACAATCTCGAACAAACTATTTTTTTAACTCTCCAATGCTTAGATGCAACATATTATACAATACTCTAGCAAATTCCATTGATATTGATATCTTCTCTCACTCATTTTCAAAGTTTTCCCACATTTTGAAAAGGCATTTTCCCGCTTCAGACTTAACTGATATGTATTGAATAAGTATGTTTTCATTTCATTTTCGTTGTCATCCACTCATTTCATTCACTACATGTACACAATTAATTACTTTAATTGATTTTTGATTTATATCTATCACCTATTTCGTAATTTCATTTTAGAATTATATAGATTGTATATTGAGAAATCACCAATTTGTGAATACTGTCTCTGGGTTAGGCCCGTTTGTAATCCTCTTTGTAAATAAATGAAATGAAAATTAAAGAAATATCACTAAACAAACATAATATAGTTGTCATTTTCATAGCTTACATTAAAAATGTTAACTTTCATGCATCGGTGTTGTCACAACAAATTTCCCAGTTGTCACATAGTTACTCAGCTTTGACCCAGGGCTATCCGACCACTACTCCCATATTTTACTTCAAACGATATGGAAAGAGTTATATTTGAAAATTAGTTGCTCACCTTCCGCAGTTTCGATGAAATTTATATGAACGAATTCTCATACCATTTGGAAAAATATACTGTAATGATTAAACATTCAATAGTAACAACATCAGAAAGATTTTGCTGGGTCTCAACACCAACAAAGCCTGTGGATCTGACGGAATCCCGCCGATTGTTCTCAAGAAATGTGCCCCCGAACTAACACCTGTTCTTTGCAAGTTGTTCAACCACTCTTACAATTTGGGGGTATTTCCGTCCAATTGGAAAATTGCAAGAGTACAGCCAGTCCCTAAAAAAGGCAAAAAGGCCCTACCTAGCAACTACAGACCTATCGCACTGCTATCTATTATTTCAAAGGTCATGGAAAAAGCCATCAACATCGAGCTCATGAAATATCTGGAAGACTCAGGAATTGTCAACAATAGGCAATATGGCTTCCGCCATCAGAGATCAACTGGTGACCTGCTCGCTTACGTCTCACATATATGGCAGCTATCTATTGAAAAGCATGGAGAAACTTTAGCTGTGGCATTAGATATCTCCAAGGCGTTCGATCGAGTTTGGCACCAGGGACTCCTCGCCAAGCTTCCGTCTTATGGCTTGCCCCCTCAGCTGTGTTCTCTGCTTGCTTGTTTTCTCTCAAACAGGTCTCTCCATGTAGTGGTCGATGGAGTTTCATCTGACACTCTACTCATAAATGCTGGTGTTCCGCAAGGATCCATTCTCGCACCAACACTATTTCTACTTCACATCAACGACCTGTTGAAAGCAACTTCATGTCCAGTACACAGCTTTGCCGATGATAGTACCCTCCATACCGCTTTCTCTTCCAGGGCCCCTATATCAGCCCGTGAAACCAGAAATGAACGAGGAAGAAATGTTAATAATATAAATATGGACTTGGCAACAATTTTCGAATGGGGATCTAATAACTTGGTAGAATTCAATGCAAACAAAACACAAGCATGTCTTTTCTCTAGAAAAGCCGATCTCACTGTGCCTAACATAACTTTGTCAGGAGTAACCATACCACTGAAGCCATCCATATCGATGCTTGGTATTACTATCAGCAATAACCTTTCCTGGGAAAATCACGTGAGGTCCATTGCCAAAAGTGCATCCCAAAAACTTGGTTTTCTGTTTCGTGCCAAGAGCTATTTCACCCCAGTCAGCTGCTTATGATCTATAAGGCACAGATCCGACCTGTCCTGGAATACTGTTCCCATATTTGGAGTGCGGCACCTAAACATATCCTGAGGCTATTGGATTCTGTCCAAAAAAGGGCAATTCGTCTCGTCGGTGATGCCTCGCTTACAAACTCGCTCACTTGTCTGGAACACCGTAGAAAAGTTGGCGATTTGTCTCTATTTTATAGATATTTTCATGGGCGATGCTCTTCTGAAATATCAACAATCGTTCCTGCTTTGGCAGTCTCTTCGAGATTAACCCGTCAAGTTCAGTCATCACACCCCTTCGTGGTCACTTTGGAAACCTGCAGAACATCACTTTCCAAAGACTCGTTCATCCAACGAACAGCGAGGCTTTGGAACTCATTGCCTAGGGAGGTGTTCCCCGAGGCATACAACCTTCAGAAATTTAAGAAGAACACCAACTCCTACCTTCTTTCCCTAGGTTCCCACGATGTTCTCTGAAATTACAGGATATCCCTTTTCGGGGAACCAAAAAAAAAAAAAAAAAAAAAAACATAACAGATAATACCGGTAATTTTCAGATTACTTTTTCATGGTGCTTTGATATTTAAAAAACAAGAATAAGCGATAAAAAGAGTCCTTCGAATAAAATAATCATATCCGAAGAACAATGACCTACAAAAATGAAAGCAACTAGACCGAATACGTAAAAAAACCTGGAAATCATGGAATCACAAACAGATATGGAAATACTAGCTGGTATATCATACCCGTGACTTCGTCCGCATAGAATTATTTTTTTTCTGTTTTTATTTGTGTTGTTCGGTCTAACTTATGTAGGGGAGACCGGGTACAAGCGTAACACTTTGTACTTTTACTTTGATTCCTGGCTATAAATGATATTTTAGATTAAATGAATATAGCCCAATAAAACTTCCATCTATCCTCTACAATTGTACATCATAATTTTATTCAATATATATTAATTTCTAACAATTAAAAAGCTGCATGAAAAAATGTCGATTGTTACTTTCGTCTTCATAGTCAGGACGAAAGTAACGCACTACGGGGCGAAAGTAACACCGTTCAGGTGATAATGGATATGAACGTGCATAAAATATTCTGTTCATTGATAAATTTATTAGAGACTCTATTGTCTCAATAATATTTCAAAGAAAAAAAATAAAGATTGTCATTCATAAACTTTTACAAACATCAAAGAAACAGAACCTGAAAATAAAAATCTAGATATTCGTGAATTTTCCTAGTATAATTAAGTGATATTGAAATGTAAAAGGTAAAAATGTTGAGTAATGAACAATAATTGATAAGATACTTGAATGAGGTAGTCATATTTTTAATAGTTGATAAGATTTTTAAGCATTAAAGCAAAAAAAAAAAATTTCCCTAAGTATTTTTCATCATCAATTGCTATTAATTTAATAAATAAATAAGTAACAACTTTTCAGCTAAATTTGTTCTTCATCTAATGGAGAATAAATAAGTTTCGAGTATTTTCAACGTATCTCGAATAGTTTATAAATTATAATAATTTTAAGGATGGAAAACCAGGTAAGAATGACGAAGTTACAGAGAACTTATATTTCAAAAAAAAAAAAAAACTCATATCCGTTTTTGTGACAGAAAAAGAATAGAAAAAAAAAATAAGGTAAAAATTTATTTGTTTATAACAAATTGTTTATTGCATAAACAATGAAAAATTAAATAAAATGATTTTTTTTAATATCGAAAAGAAAAACAAATGATGATTTTTAAAGAACAAATTGTTCCTTAGTATTAATTAGAAGTTGGAGAAAATAATTGTTAATTAATAAATGCGTTTTTAAGCAGTAAAAAAAATATTTTTATGGAACAATTTTTTTTTAAATCATTATTTGTATCAAAGATTGAAATTCCATAAAAAAAAATTCAATTTTTTATAAACAACGCATTTTTTAAAATTTTTAAAAATTAAAAAATTTTAAGAATTATTTCTATGCAGTTTCTGATAACATAAGAACGGATCATTAATAATATTTGAAAAAAAAATTTTTTTCAATGATTAATTTAAATATTTAATTTTGCAACAACGAAAATTATTAATAAAAAACTGAAAAATGATTTTTTTTTAATTATTCCAACTTGGTTCTATTCTGGAGCCTTTTAAGAATTGCTCCAAGAGAGGAAAAAAATCTTAAACATTATTAATTAACTATTGAATAACTAATTGAAAAATTGTGATAAAAAATTTTTTTTCAAGCGGATTATTGTTCATGCATCTGTTCAATTAGTGTCTGAATTTTTTCAATTTTTTATTTTCATATTTAGTATGCTTAAATAATTTTTATTGTTAAAGTGTCCAAAGTGGGCGCGGCTGGCCCAAGCCAGAGTACCCGTTTTCGGCCGTATTTTCATCCCTCTGGGAAAATTATAAATATTGATCCTACAATTCCAGGAATATATATTTTCCTCAGGAAATTTCCTCCTCTTTTTGAATCTTTTTTCAGATTTGAAAAATCTTGATTAGTTTTTGAGATATTTGCAAAAAAAACAAAGCCCCCCTTTTTTTTTTGGTAATTGTTAATAACTTTCACAATTTTTGCAAGCGGAACTTAATTTTTTTCAAAAATCATCTAGATGTCATTCCGAATCGATTGACACCTCCAAAAAGCACTTGTTGACTAGACTATTGAGTAAATTAACAAAAACAAAACTTAAAATTCTTCTTACAAAATAATAACAAACGAATGTAATAAAACTTCTTTATCTTAAATTTTATTATATCTAGTGTGACAGGCTATTGCTGAACAACTCTAGACAAACGAGACAAAAGCACTCTTCTTCATCACAAGAATTGTTGTTTGCTGTTGACTGGTTCTCCTTTTCGTTGTTTCCGAGAGGGTTTTTCGTTTTCTTCCCCTGGCCTTCTCCTTTTGCAGATGGTGAATTTATCTTGCCTTTTCCTGTAGTGGATTGGAATATTGGTTTCTTGGCTTCATTTTTTTGGTTATATTCCTTTTCAATTGCATTTTTTTCAGTCAAAATCGCAGTTTTAAGTTTTCTACCAACTCTTCTTGTTTCGGATCTTGGACCAGCTTTCGGTACAGGTCTTATATCTTGGGGTGAAAAAGGAATTCTCAGTGTGAAAGTTTCTTGTAGCCCACTAGGTCCTGGCTGTGGCAAGCTTTATGATTGATCTGAGGCAGCATCGTTAAACAGCCGATTAACATCATCGGGTCGTATGTTTGATACAGCTTGGAAAGTTAGTGGTTCGGGATCGTTAAATGTAATCAAATGATCATTCATGTGGTAACTCGGTCCTGGTTCTGGAACTTCATCTGTTTCAATCATCTGATCAATTTCGATAGTTGGATGAATTTCGTTATTAGTTTTCAATGGTCGACTCGTTACAGAGGACGATTATCTGCTTTAATTTTTTATATATCTGTATAATGTGACGTCGCAAACATTGTATTTTTCCGCCAGTACTCTTATCTTCGTGCTGTCATTTAGATGTTCATCTGCTGCGTTTTTATAAACTGCTGTGTCCGTAGTGCCTCCCTCTGTTTTTCAGATTCGCTGCCGCGGCATTCTGTTTGAGAGAAAAAATACATTAAAGATATGGATACTGATTATGATTCAATGGGGGCAAAAGTAACATGTTACTGTTGTCCCCGTTGGCTATGTTACTTTTGTACCAACCACGTTTTTATTGTATTACATGTCAGTACCTCAAAACTCAATGTATACTGAGAAAAATGTATGGTAAATATTACCCGAAACATGGTTATTTTTACAAAAATTCCTGGTACTATATGACAGCATTACCATATGGTAACATTTAACGAAAATTTATTTTTACTATTTATGGTAATGATTACTATAAAAGTATTCTTATTACCATTGAAATATTTTCATGGTAGGCCGAACAATAACTTGTTTATAAATATGAAGATGATTGGTTGTTACATTGAAGCATTTTTTCATTGTAATTATAAAAATATATTATGTTAACATCTATTGTGAAGATAAATATAATCGTATGGTAACGAATATGATCTGTATTTGAAATTCACCATCACGAATTGTAAAAACAACCATATACTTATTTTGAAATTTAATACATACATATAGTAAAACTTATATACCAACTGTACTCGCATAAAAAGAAATCATTCCACAAATAATTCTTGATTTAAAAATGTTATCAGATAACCTTTTTTTATTTTTGTTAATAATTTCTGCACATTCGAAATCGGATATTGTAAAAGTCAAAATTATGAAATGACTATTAGTTTTCTTTGTACCTCTGAGTATAGTTCCTCTACAATCTCATTTGAATGAAATATAAAATGGAACATAATTGGAAATGTATATGTAATTACATTACTATACAATTTTTTTAATCATATATTCATTTCCTTCAGAAAAGGAGATGGTGAAAAGCAAAATGAAAATATTCAGCAAAGCTGAAAAACTTCACTAGAACAAGTTCTCATAAACAGGATTATGTCAGATAATCCTTTTCTTGTATTTGATTCATGTGGGTTTGAATAATGCAAATAATTGTTTCATTTTTTTTTTATTTACAGAATACACCCCAAATTTATACGAAAAAAAATAATGTCAAGTTAGTGTGCTCAAAACCGAATCTATCTTCTTTCATTCGGAGTATTATGTTGAAAGACGTTGAGAATTTCAAGGTAGAAGTTATATTTTTTTCTTTCTGGCTGATGTTCTCAATTCTTCAATACTTTGTTTAATCTCACCAGCATTCTGAAAAAAAACCAATCTTGTGATATATCTGTAACAGCTTTTTTCACAAATACACTTGTCATACTATTTTAGCAGGCACATATTATGTTAGCAGGTACTCGAGTGAAGAGAAACACATCGGTTTAAACTCAGTTCAAGTTCAAAGTAACCACACAGTCGCCTATTCAAAGTGAACTGCGAAACTTTTTGTGCTAGCACTGTCCCACCACTTTGAACGATTCGGGCCGGCGATTCCCGAAATTGAAACGTAAAGTGAGAAGGAAATACTTTATTCATATGTCACAGATATTGGCGAACGTGTAGAAAACTCAGTTTTCAGATCGGAATTGTCCTAATCTAATCGAACTGCAAACCAAAACAAACGAATTATTGGATCCATCGACCATTATTCTAATTGCAGCAGCAAACTGTATGTCTTTGATCCGATGTTATAGTATAAAATATACCTACCCAGTCAAGCCTATCAACCTCGTGGAAACTACCTATAGGTACCTACCTATAATTAGTAACCTATTGATGGGTGATGAAAATATTGGTAGGAACTGCACATTATCTTTTTTTTGAAATACCTTTACTTATTCAATTTTTTTGAACTATTCAAGTACATATAATCACCTTATCAAAGCTTACTTTGTTTCAAAATTTAACTGAATTTTATCATAACGTTTTGGGTGGGGTTGGTTTAGTACTCTTTTCAATTTTTCTCATTGTAAATTTTTTTAAATGATTAAAATTAACTTGTAAATTTTGAACCAGAATAGCATATTTCATTGCTACCTAATTTTTTCTTTCACTGTTATCTTCCAGTCTTATATATGGACTGAGACATATTTTATATAGTTTTTTGTATGCTATCATTTGCATCTATCTTTTGACTCTAGATTAAAATTTGAATCATAAAAACTTGAGGTTCAAAGGATATCCTTCGTTCTCCCCCATTTTGTACAAATTTTGATTTCTTCCATCTTCTTCGCATGATATATACCACGGAGTGGAGCCACCTACTGAGCTAGAAGGACTGGTACCCTAGGAGGTCATACAGCACGTCAAATTCAGCCTGGTCCGTGAAGATCAAACCAATTCCCGCCAACAAGGGGGTCTAAAAATCAATAGATAACCACCCACGACCAGATTCGTCATCGTACCGCTGAGACTAGTTTTGTCGTCGCACCGCTGAGACCATCTTCGTATAAACCAGCCTTCTTCATCTCCCTCCATTGAAGACCTCCGCAGGTATATACCGTATCACCATCGTCTGGAGGAATATGATTTATTTTGTGAATGTTCAAATTTTATCTGGGTCAGAAAATTGTCATATACATGTAATTTTTCAATTTTTTCATTAAATTTTTTTACTCTTCAAGTACCATTGTTAAAGTTTTTATAATTTCTTTTCCTATCCAGTCAATGTTATGATTCAGTCTGGAATAAATTTGTTAAGTTGATTTCCTGCATATTTATTTGCCTTCCCATACAAGCTAGGTGACATTTATTTAATTTTGTTTATCTTTGGCTTTTGTCTTTAGCAAGCCTGGCGCCCAACTTTTGAACTAGTCAAGTTAATTGATGTATAATTTTTTTAGTGGCCCAATTTGACAAACTAGGAAAAGTCATTAATTGAACCTTACTCACGGCCTAACCGTATCCATCTGAGCAGCCTATCGGCCAAGTGATTTCACCTTCTTAATTTTGAATCAGATACTTCAAATTTGGGGTTCAAAAATAAAGGGTGTTGCAAGAAGCATTGGTTTTGGTGTGCTCGGAATATATTTTGTGACCTGTTTCTTCGTGGTGTTTGGAGAGTGCCGAGGAAGGATCTAAGTGTGGAAGGGCAAGTTGATGTTCGTAAATTCGGCTTGTTACTCGATAGATATTGTTATATATTGAGACACTCCTTTCTTTATATTTTGTTAAATAACTTCACCGTTCATTTTGGATTTGTGATTGAGAAAAACACAGGAAATATCGAAGAGGAAATGTATTCAATTTGTTTTCAACTTGATCGATGTCCCAGAATAACTGAAACATCTCATCATTATTTTGTACATAGCTAACATTAAGATCATACTGATGAACATGATAAATGCGAGAATATCAAGCAGAAAATACTGGTACCACGTCAAATCTAAGGCGGCTACCCTAAGATGTTGAGTCCCTTGGTGTCGAATGACGAATTCTATCCAATACACGGCTAAATCTTTCGGTTTCATTGGACGATCATGCATAAGTACGGACCTTTTTTTTGCAATTTCCCGATATCTGTAACAAAAAAAAAAACTTTAAAATTAATAGCTCGATCACTACTGGGTAATTATCATGTTGAGTTCACATAATATGCTCATGGCCGAAGTAAAATATAACAAAAGGAGGTTCGATATTTTCACCTTATTGAATGTGTGCCCTAACAGTGGCAATTGGCCCTCACCAAACTCGGTTGAATTACTATAAAAAACGATGGAAACGTTGGAATCGGCACCAGCGTGTCCATATTAAGGAATCTACTTGTTGGTAGATTTCCACCTTTATTCATATTCGCTGTGTGCAAGACTGGCAATGCCCTCTAGTGACTCGATAGCTGAAGTTTTCCTGTTTTATTTCCAATACTCACTATGTAACAATTTCAATTATTGAACAATTTCTAAATAATCTACCACGATGTGACAATTTTGTGCTTACTACTAGTTCCAGATGAATCGAAGTTTTTTCTGTCAGAGAAAAAAGTTAGTTAATGATAAAAAATATGTGTATTGATGCGATAGTTCACTGCATTTGGAGGTTATCCATGTCAAGTTATGATATTTTGAATATCATAAAGTAATGCTACTTCTGTGTACTTTTAGGTACGGCAAGTAATGTGCTTGATCGTTATTTTATTAAGGTCGCAGGTTCATAAGGTTTTGAGAACATAAAAAATTGAGGGAGCCAACTAGTTTAACAAATTTAAAAAAGTACCCATATAACCCTGGCTAGCTTTAACCTGACGGGAAACCACTAAATAACATCAGATTCAACGCAAAACTATTTAATGAAATTCTCAAATAATATAATAATCAGAAAAGGCATGAGGTTCATAACTGTACCTGAATATGGGATCCCACTTTTGCCTTGCAACTATGTAAGAACGGTCCCTAAATAATACAAACACGTTCAACACTCTCTAACACATATAATTGTCCACAAAATATTGGTTATTGCTTATACAGTACAAGTAACGATGTTTACTCTCAGTACTTGAACTGCATTACATTTAACATTAGTTCACATGGAAGGCTAATTGCTTTTGTAACCGAAACCAGTTCGTGGAAATTAGAACACAAATTAATAATCCTCTGCCAGGTACTTTGTCCTGATAGAATGCCGTGATTGATAGACAACTTGGAAATACATCAAAAGTATCCCTGCCCTCTGTTATTCATCGAATGAAAACCTCACGTCCCGGAATAAGACTTTGAAATATCGTGGAATAACAGAACACTTATTTCTTTGCTGCAGTTTTCGTGATGCAGTTGGAAATGTATAAAATTTACACATACTATTTTTGCAATCGACTACACAGCAATAGCGAGGGCTCACTGTTATTATATGTATGTTGTTATTATACTACCCAACCGTGACCGTTGCCACTACGATAATAATAATGTTTATTCATCTGAAGTATGGTACAATATTTTTCAGTGATTTGTGATTTTCGTGTATAAACGGGGAGACCTCACTCAGAAACTGAAAGTTTTTAGCTTGTGCTTGTCATTACCAGGATCATTACCTACTTCTGCCACCATGGGCGCTGTCATAGTTTCATCTATCCTCTCCAGCCTAATGCACACAGCGAATAGGGAATGGCCATCTCACGAGGCCGGTTCCGAAGATACTTTTGCATCTGCAAGACGAGTATAGTCAAACCATTTACAATTTTGCAGCAGCATAAAAAACAAGTTTCCCAGTCTGAGGCTGAATCCTCTGAGCAGCAGAGGCGGAGATAACTAATTTCATTCAGATATTTAAATATTTTAAATAAAAAAATATCCCATAAACGAGGAAGTATGTATTAATAGGCAATCGGATCATCATAATTTCATTTTCCCATGGTCGAAAAAAAAACATATTTTCCAACAAAACACATCACAACTATAGAATATTTTGAAACCTTTTTCGATCCCAGACCAGAGACGCTACTGGTTTTCATTTACTCGGACCTCCTGAAACACCTATATAACTGGCGATTTATCAGTCTCAACGTATAGACACACCTACAAGCATTATCATTGGCTTGCGGTCCGTTTTGATTGAGAACTAGACAGCTGTCACTCAAACGCTTTTTTGACCTTCCGTTCACCGCTTGAGTTTTTGATTTGCTCTCTATAGAAACAGCTTCTGCAATTGAAAATGGTTAACTATACACATTATTTTTCGTTCCGTTTCTTCGCATATACGCTCGTGTTAGCGAAGTGAGTTTTTGATTTGCTCCCTATTCGCTGTGTGCATTAGGCTGGAGGGGATAGATGAAACTATGACAGCGCCCATAGTGACAAAAGTAGGTAATGTTCCTGGTAATCGTAGTGGCAACTGTCACGGTTGGGTAGTATCACAACATTTAATTACAATGAGCCCTCGTTATTGCTGTGTTGTCGATTGCGAAAATACTAACAAAAACAATACGTGTAAATTTTACAACAGCATCACATGAGCTATAGCAAAGAGATAAGTGGATATCACCTGTCAAAAGAATAAAGTTAGTAACATAACCTCTTTATGAACGTTGAAAGTAGAAACGATATAGTGAATAAATTATTCATAACATAACAAATAACAATTTGTCACAGCGCTGATGGTTCAGCTTGGGTGTCATACTTTTCGAGCTTTTTTTCCTATTACCATGATGAATGCATTTCAATAAATTTCAAAATTAACATGTAATTCCACAAGATATTCTTTTTTCGTAACAGACGTTTGTCTAATAACATCAGCTCTAATAAAAATGCCAACACCTGACTCTCTGTGCTCTTCCACATTTATGACATCTCCGGCATTCACCAAATCCTGGCCTTTCCCTGGCGTTTCAGGCTGAAAGTTTATGCTATGAAATACTTTCGCAAATCCAGTATATAAGATGACACTCATTATGAAAGAACCTAAAAGTCCACAGAAGTAGCATTCAAAAATTCAAAATTTGGTTTCGTGCACATTTGACAGATAGTCGACATTGGAGGTAACGAGCTTTGAAACAATTTTTCGATTTGTTTATGTTAGAGAGTTGAACATTTTCACCGAATTCAAACAGAATTCAGTAGTTGGATTACTATGTTATTGTTTAATTCGTAGATGGACATGCCTTCATATTGTGCTGTTGTGAAATGCAAGTTTTTTCCCCTTTATACCGGTCCCGGTGAACATCATCTTCATCTAAACTGGAATAATATTTGGTCAGGTCCATTGTCACAATATTTCATTCGAAACACAATAAAAACAGTAGAAATTTCGAATAAACGTTCTTTAACATGCGGAAATGTGAAGTTGTTTTAGCTCCATTGTCGAACATCTGTCAAATGTGCACGAAACCACATAACCTCCAAATGAGGTGAGCTTTCGTATCAATACACATATTTTTTATAACTTGAATACTCTTTGTTCCACAGAAAAAGAACTTCGATTCATCTGGAACTACTAGTGAGCTCAAAGTTGTTACTTCGTGGTAGATTATTTAGAAATTGTTAAAAAATTGAAACTGTTACATAGTGAGTATTGGAAATAAAACAGGAAAACTTCAGTTATCGAATCACAAGAGGGCATTAACAGTCTTGCACACAGCGAATAGAAACAGCTTCTGCAATGGAGGACTTCGGCTGAGGTTCAGTGATACCACAACAAAATTTTTGGCCTTAAATCTACTGACACATTTTTTGGCTATTTTTGATACTTTCAAGATGAAAAACACCTTCTGATACCTCAAACTGATATTAAAAAGATGCGGAATTGTTGAATCATTTAGATATTTCATAAAACACAAATGTTTAGGGAATTTGTATTCTTACAGTGATTATTTTTTCCTGGAAGGCGCCAAATTCAAAACAATAACATGAATAACCCGTACGACTTTCCATTGTCAAATTCGTCCTATGGATATTGGAAAAAAAATTGAATATCTGACTGAGCAGTGTTGTGAAAATTGTTTAATATACTTTTGGTATCTACCTATTAGTTTTTATTTACGTTAAAATGGTTGAACGCTGTTGTTATAAAAATTGTGAAAGTGACTCCAGAATGCGTTATAAACAGCGAGTGAAGTTTTTTCCCTTTCCCAAACCAAAAAGAGATTTGGTAAAATGTCTCAAGTGGATTGAACTCTGTGGAAATGAAAACCTTTCATCAAAAATAAGCAGAGATACTTATGTTTGTAGCCTACATTTTGAGGATGAATGCGAAAACGTACCAGTACCATTTTCCAATCTGCAGGTTTGCGAAAATGTGGATGAAGGAGAAATTATGGTATGTGAAACTGGTGAAATGGTGTAATTTCAACTAATAACTCCCAACATCTTTCTGAAACCCCTGATGACTTGAGCACCATCACTGCTAATGATGAATACATTTCAACTGAAAACTCTCAACATCTTCCTGACACCCCTGTTGACACCACCACAGCTGATGATGAAGGAATCTCCTACGTAGAGTCTTATACGCAGACTTTGGAATGTGCTCCGAAGGCAAACATATTTTCATATAATAATTTGAAAAATAATTCAAAACATTTGAAATATTTCACAGGACTTGAATTCTGGCATTTTGAGGCACTCTATACTCTTTAAGATGAAAATATATGGACCAACTTGTAAATAATGTGAGGAAATAGTATATAAAAAGGGCTTTAAAACACGCGCGAAATAGAGCAAGTGTTTTTAAGACCAGTTATCCACGAATACTATACGCTATTTTTTTTTATTGGTGCACTTTGAAATCATATATACTGGTAGTATTACTACAAAAAATAGAAATAAGAACTAATAATGTAATGCAAAATGGTTGAATTTGTGATGTGACATCAGTATACCTTTCGTTGTCATGGAAATGAGAAAAACAGATATTCATTTGCAATTTGTTATCAAAGATCAATATTTGTTGTCACCAGAGCTCAAAAATGAATTATTCTAATATCGATTTTTTGAATAGTGAGGCAGAATCGCGGTTAATACCGCGAATATCCAGAGATATATATAAAAAAGAATATGGAAAGTTCATCAAATGGATGGAGGAGCAAGAGGTATCATATATAAATGAACGAGTTGTGCTTGCTTACCTTCAGAAAATATCGGAGGTACTCCTGTCAGATCAATAATAAAAAAAATTGTCATTTGGACTTCACGTTTCTCGATTTGTTGATGTTGCCATGGTAACTAAAAAAACGCGCGTTTTTTAAAGTGCGATTTGAACACGCTGAGGCGTGCTTTAAATGGGTAAAATGGGGCACCAATAAAAAAAAGATATAGTTGATATATATCCAAATGTGATATTTATATATTTTCGAAAAAAGTTACAAAATGGAAAACAAAAAGCAGAAATAATAAGTTTATTCAAAACTAAATATAAAGAAACATGTAAAACTAAACAAAAAATTAAGTATGCTAGTAAAATGTGAAAAGATATTACGCTAAAGCGAAAAACCAAATAAGGAATAACCTAACCTGTTGCTTATTGATATATTGCCTGCGAGTCATTATATGCTATTTCGCTACAGTTCTTGAAAAAAAAATGTTCGACAGCAATTAGAACATTGACGTTTCTAACACACTTTTATATATGGCAAAATATGTAATTTATAGATCAATTTTGTCAAAAACATTAAAAATATTCGTTTGGTCCTTTGCTCCCTTTTGCAATGTCAATAGTGTCTGTGAAGTTTCAGACTTCATGATCTTCAGATAGAATATTTTTTCTGGTGTTGATAATGGTGTGAACCGCTGGAAAGTTTAGTATGTCTACAAGTGGTGTGCAATTCCATTTTCAGTGGTTGAGGGTCCTTTCTAGGCCCTCTTGAATAAAAAACCAATACGTCTTGTTTTAACTCTCATTTGAATATAGCTTTCAAGATACTTAACAGATTTGTCATTTCAAGTTACGAGGGGTTCTTCAAAATTTACTAAAAAGCAAACAATAACAAAAATATTCGAAATAATGGGCATAAGTAATATGGGATATTTCTTTGATAACAGCTTATATGATTTAATCAGATGTATAGCCCTTTCAACATGAATTTTTGCTTTGGCAATTTTTTAAGTTATTATTTCTTCTTCGGCTGTCAGTTGTTGCCTACCCATCATAAAAGGTGGGATATATAATTCGACTTCCATTTCATCTAACAAATCCCTGATTATGGAACCTCTATCAGCTATAACATCATTTTCCATCAACAACTGCCTAATATCGCACTTTTCAAATAAATCTCTTTCTGAAATTGAGCCCTCATAACCCTCACTACAGTATATCACTGCACCAGTTACTGAAATTGCAGTATGTTTATAATTAGAAAATGTATTTCCTTGTTGCCTGAAATTTCTAGGCATTTCCATCAACAACTCTGTGGCATCTATGACAAAAGTATTACTGTCGCCAGAAAAATTTCTGAAACATTTAGGAACGTCTTTAATATCTCTGGCACTGGAAAATATATTTCTTTTCATTCCTTCTATCTTAGAAAACATAAACTGTATTCAAGTATATGTAGTGTCGGAGACATAGTTTCTACTCAAATTGCAGAAAAATTATAACTCATCTAATGTGAATCCCCTTTTAATTCGCACTAACGTTAGCTAATTTATCCCGATTGCTCAATTTTTGACTTTGCTTTCTTTTACTCACATTATTCATTTTTTAATTTTTATAAGGATATAGAAGCTTGTCCATAATATTTTCATCTGGAAGAGTATAGAGTGCCTCAAAATGCCAGAATTCAAGTTTTGTGAAATATTTGAAATGTTTAGAATTATTTTTCAAATTATTATATGAAAATATGTTTGCCTTCGGAGCACATTCCAAAGTCTACGTATAAGACTCCATCATTATCTGTGGTGGTGTCATCAGGGGTTTCAGAAAGATGTTGGGAGTTATTAGTTGAAATTATTTCTGCGGTGCTCTGTTCCACATTGTCTATTGAGATGTCACCAGTTTCACACACCATAATTTCTCCTTCAGCCACATTGTCGCACACTTGCAGATTGGAAAATGGTACTGGTTCTTTTTGCATTCATCCTCAAAATGTAGGCCACAAACATAAGTATTTCTGTTCATTTTTGATGGAAGGAGGTTTTCATTTCCACAGAGTCCAATCCACTGTAGACATCTTACCAAATCTGTTTTTGGTTTGGGAAAGGGGAAAAATACTTTTATAATTTTTATAACAGCGATGAACCATTTTAACGTAAATAAAAACTAATAGGTAGATACCAAAAGTCTATTAAACAATTTTCACAACACTGCTCAGTCAAAATTCAATTTTTTTCTGATATCCATAGAATGAATTTGACAATGGAAAGTCGTACGAGTTATTCATGTTATTGTTTTGAATTTGGCGCCTTCCAGGAAAAAAATAATCACTATAAAAATACAAATTCCCTAAACATTTGTGTTTTATGAAATATCTAAATAATTCAAGAATTCCCCACCTTTTTAATATTGGTTTGGGGTATCAGAAGGTGTATTTTATCTTAAAATTATCAAAAAAAGCCAAAAAATGTGTCAGTAGATTTAAGGCAAAAAAATTTGTTGTGGTATCACTGAACCTTAGCCGAAGTCCTCCATTGAAAATGGTTAAATAACAAGTCAATTTCTCCACTGAATCGGGGTTCTACTTGCAGATGTCGGTTATTCTCAACTCCTTTGGATGATTTGTTTCAACACGCACACGGTATATATTTAGTAACTATCAATATTGATAACACTCCACTTTTTAGTTTGTTTTACCTCTAGGAAACGAATTTTGTTGTCTTCACGTGTAACCAAATTTGATTTCAACAATATATGCCATTCTGGAAGTACATTAACGGTTGGAAAGGATGGTTCATATCAAGTGTTTCTGAATTATGAGTTGAATAATATTCATTTAGTGGGGTGGTCCTGTCATAGATAAATTAAAAATAAAGAGACTGTTTGAAACACCAGCGATCTAGACCAACAAGTTTTTGGTACGGCCAGTACCTAGCGCATGTTTATACATATATGTTTTATTGTGACAAACCCGGCAATAATTTCAGATTAATTCTTCTACTGGCCTACTGTTATTGTCATCGAAAAATTAATGATAGAAATTATACTAAGTACTTGAATTATGAACCCAACGTCGAAAATGGCAAGTTTTGTTATTCGATTGATACTTTACTTTGTCTTGTGTGGATAACATTGTACTTCAAACTTATTTGTAAATTATAAATGTAAGAAAATTTGTACACAAAACAACTCGTTTTATTAAACAATATAATTTGACATTAACCAAAACTAAAAATTTGTTTCAAAAGCCTACTAAGGGAACATTTTATTTCGATTCGATCAATTGTACTATATCTTCCCGAGATGTCGCATTAGTCTTGTATTGTTCAAAATGGCGAAATTTTATATCATATTTAGTACAAATCGCTAGAACGAAAGTCTTTTGAATAGTTATGGAACTGTAGGTCATTGTTCAGTTTATAGAAAAGTATGATATTTTGGGTTTCATCATTGGTCAGAAAAATAATCAAACTGGATAAAAATCTATTAAAAAAAGATATACGAGTATAATAAGAATGGAGAGAAATTCGTTTATTCAATTACCGACATATTAACGTCCATACATTGAAAATCCGAATCAGTTTCACAATTAAATGAAAAAACTAGATGAACTTTGCAACAACAAAGACGAATTCCTGGAGGTGCATTTTTTTTCTGGTAACAGGCCAATGTAGGAATGGGCAAGATATGACATTGAAGTCTTGTATTCATCAAAATTATGAAATTTGAATCATGTTTCGTTCGAATCGGTAGAGCGAAAGATTCGAAAAATAAAAAAAAAATGGAAAAAAGTCGAAGTGACAGTAGATAATCCAAATTTGGAGCAAAGGTATAGAATTGGAAACTAAGCAATTTTTTTCTTTGGCATTTTTCGAAATTTCCAAAAAAAAATGATTTTTTGAGGATTTTCGAAAAAATGTCAAATTTGACAGGTTTAGAGTAGCACACGACTGAAGGAAAGAGGCTGCTTTTGACTCATTCTTCAAGTACAAACTAACTGCGGAGTCAAATTTTCATTATATCTATTGATAAAAAACTTCCATATGTTGCGAACTTTATGTGTGACACTGTATATATAGATTCATGAGATGAATTTATCTACTCACCTCGGATCACCAAGAAGCGTATTCACATCCTTACTAAACCTTTCTTTGGTTATCTCAGATATTCCCATATACTTTCCATATCCATCGGCAGCTGCTCGTGCAACATTCATCTTCTGATCTGCCCAAATAGGCATTCCCAATATTGGAACACCATGATATACGCTTTCTATTAAGCTTTGTACTCCACCATGAGTGATGAATAGTTTCATGTTAGGATGCGCTGAAAAGAATAACATTGGAAAACATGTGTAAAATACCTAAGGATGGCCTAGAATGAAAACCTCGTATCTCAAAAAATAACTTAAATAACTTTTATACGTTACTAGCTGACCCGACAGACGGTAGACGTTGTCCTGTCCAAATGTCTATGTTCCCTAAAATGTTTTTCCCGAAAATTTTCCCGTTATCCCATTTTCCTGTTACCCCTTTTTGTCTTTACCCCGTTATCCCGTTTTCTCGTTATCCCCTTATCCTGTCATCCCTTTTTTTCGTTATCCTGTTATTCCCGTTATCCCGTTTTCCCGTTACCCCTTTATCCCGTTATCCCGTTATCCCGTTTTCCCGTTTTCCTGTTATCCCTTTTTCTTTATTTCGTTATCCCGTTTTCCCCTTATTCCCTTATCCTGTCATCCCGTTTTCCCGGTTTTTCGTTATCCCGTTATTCCCGTTATCCCGTTTCCCTGTTATCCAGTTTTTTATTTATCCCGTTATTTCGTGTTCCTGTTATCCCCTTATCCCGTTATTCCCGTTATACCGTTTTCCTGTTACCCTTTCTGTCTTTACCCTGTTATCTCGTTATCCCGTTTTTCCGTCATCCCCTTATCCTCCATCCTTTTATCCCCCTTATTCCCGTTATCCCGTTTTCCCGTTTTCCCGTTTTCTTATCCCGTTATCCCGTTTTTTATTTATCCCGTTATTTCGTTTTCCTGTTATCCCCTTATCCCGTTATTCCCGTTATCCCGTTTTCCTGTTACCCTTTCTGTCTTTACCCGTTATCCCGTTTTCCCGTTTTTCCGTCATCCCCTTATCCTGCCATCATCTTATCCCGTTTTTTCGTTATCCCGTTATTCCCGTTATCCCGTTACCCCTTTATCCCATTATCCCGTTATCCCGTTATCCCGTTTTCCCTGTTATCCCATTTTTTCTTAATCCCGTTATTCCGTTTTCGCTTTATTTTCTTATCCTGTCATCCCGTTATCCCGTTTTCCCAGTTTTTCGATATCCCGTCATTCCCGTTATCCCGTTTTCCTGTTATCTCGATTTTTATTTATCTCGTAATTCCGTGTTGCTGTTATTCCCTTATCCCGTTATTCCCGTTATCCCGTTTTTCTGTTACCCATTTTTGTCTTTACCCCGTTATCTCGTTATATCGTTTTCCCGTTTATCCCCTCATCCTGACATCATAAAATCCCGTTTTTTTCTTATTCCGTTATTCCTGTTATCCCGTTACCCCTACATCCCGTTATTCCGTTATCCTGTTTTCCTGTTATCCCATTTTTTCTTCATCCCGTTATCGTTTTTCCCTTATTCCCTTATCCTGTCATCCCGTTATCCCGTTATTCCGCTTTCCTGTTATCCCGTTTTCCTGTTATCCCGTTTTCCTGTTTAAAAAAAAATACAAAATAGGGGTTGATCGTAGAAGGGTGAAAATTAAGAGTAATATGAATTCTATATATGACAACATAAAAATAAAAGTCTTGTCAAAAAAATAGGGGTTGATCGTAGAAGGGTGAAAATTTAGGGTTGTATGTATTTTTGAATGCTGTATCATAAAAAATTAAAACAAAAAATTTCGTCAAGAGAATAAAAAAATAAAATTAAGGGGTGGACTACCCTTAACATTTAGGGGAATGATTCGTGAATCTAAACCATTGAATCTTAATTTTTTTCATACTTTCGACACCCTGTATCTCAGAGGAGATGCATTTTACGACATACCTTGATAGCAACTTTTCACCTCGAAATGAGGTGAGGAATCTGTAGTCGGAGTTTGTTGGTCTTATTCTGACTCATCCTGTAGAGACTGGCAGATCAAAATAAATGAAAAACCATCGCAAAGTGTACATACATTCACTTTAACCAAGACTTTTTTGAAATCCACAACGTTTGAAAACTATTTGAAATGTAATAAATTTCACAAAACCGCACGGAAAAAATGTTGTATTGTATAGCACGTCAGTAATGTTGTATTGTATAGCACGTCAGTTAGACGATAGGTCCGTTTTTCTATTTTTCAGGTTTTCTTTTGGGTTTTCCCTATTTTTGTTTTGTTTTTAAACCACCCCTGTATTAGAGAAAACGAAACAAAAAAGAAATCATTCAAATCGGCCAAGGCGTTTTTGAGTTTAAGCGAGACTAACGAACAGCAATTGATTTTTATATATAGAGATTAGATGGATAAGCTCGTATCTTTTAACATTTGAAGGTATTATGCATACTTGTAAAAAAATATAACAAGTTAAGGTACTGACTTCTGAGTAAGTATCATTACTTTTAAATAACTGGTACGTTTTCTGCTTCTCCATAAAGTTTGCATTTTTTCAGTTACGTGGTTATCAGTCTAGGCCATCGTTATTTATTTTTCACAGTGATGTCTATCTCCCTATTGAACTATGGTAAGTTTCATGCGAATTGATGACAGACGTCAAATTAAAAATATAGGTTGTCAGACAATAAAAACAAAATACCTCAAATTATTCCCGCGACAATTTTTTAGGTAGACTATTCCCACTATTGATTGGCCAAAACGTATAGGAATTATTTGAATTGAACGTTTCCATTGGTTTCTAGCAATGTCAAAAAATAATCACTGTAATTTCAATGTTTGAGAATGTAGCTCTGAAATTTTGGTTTTCAAGAATTTGATAGTGGAACATCTCAAATAGATAGATAGATAGTCGTTTTCAGAAGGATTCACATTTGTTGCGGAATGTCATCCTTCTCTTAGACTTACACTTTCAGATTTCGGGGATTTCTCTGTTACAAGCGCGCCACTCAGCGGACACTTGTCAACGCCAATGAATAGGAAAAACAGGTATAGACGTGCAAAGTGTTTGTAGAATCGGCAGAAAAATAGTCAACAGAATTTGAACTTTTGTTCTATTATGGAATGCGCACAGGGCTCTTATAAATAATTTGATGCAATCATATTCATAAATTGAAATATTATTTTCTTTTGCTTATGATTATTGAATTTCATTGTGTATCTAGATCGCTTGTGTCATTCGAAGAATACATCGACTGAAAATCCTTCATTTAATGAAAACAAATGTAATTTTTTTTAATTCAATTATTCTTGTTTTTACAGCTAAATTCGATAGGTCCGATATAATATTTTGTATAATAGTATGATGTTTTACTTGGTGATTGTTTCTCGCATATACACATGATTCATCAGATCGAAGATTAATATTAACCATGGATTTTGACAAGAATACGAAACATGTTTTTGGATGTTTAAAACGAAAAATGAGAGGAAAAAGTGGGAGAACTGCTCTTTCGTTGTCAGATTTTTTATATATAATTTTGAATTTTCCTTCAGTATTTGTTAGGTTATTTAACCTAAAAATTTATATTGTGGAGGCCCCTCTCTTGTGGAGGCCCCGGGCCTGCAGTCCCGTTTGACTCCTTCTTAATCCGGCTCTGACCAAGGAGGTACAATTTAAATCGAAGACACTCTCCAGACGACGAACGTATCTCAGCAGAATTTCGAAACAACCCAAATGGTAGTATAAGGGCAGTTGCGAGGATACTGAATTTAACGGAAAACAAAGTATGGATGTGTTTGAAACGCAAAAGGATTAGGACATTTAAACCAAAATTTTTACATACTCTGTTGAATGGTGATTTTGAACGGCGGTTTGAATTCTGCTTATGGTTGCAAGGGCATCTTAACGACAGACTTTTTCTGAGGAACATGATGTTTACTGACAAGGCAACGTTTACGACAAACGGTGTGGTATCTAGTCAAAGTTGTATGTTTTGGGCAGCCGAAAATTTAAAATTGGGTAATTAATTTTTAAAACCAATACAGCGAAAAAAAATTTTACGGGGGGTGGGATATTTATCGAACTTTTTGGCCCCCTTTTCCCCGGATAACCCGCGGACAAAACCCCTTTTTTAAACCCCAAAAGGGTTTTTAGGGTTTTCTTGGAATTTTAACACAGGACAAAACCCCCTTTTCAATCAATGGTGGCCCCCCAAACCCCCATAGGGGAACTTTTAAAAAGCAACTTTCCTAATTTAAATGGGTAGGTGGGAAATTTCCTTTTTGAAACCTCCCCCCAGATGCCGGATATTCCCCCTTTTTTTTTTTTTTTTTGTGGGGGGGCCGAAAATAAAAAGGGTTTTTTACTGGCCGCGTAATAGAAAAGGGAAATTTTTTTAAATTAGGTAAGGTTCGGAAATTCCCCCAAACTTTTTAAAAATGAATTCGTTTGAATAATTGTTGAAAAAAAATAGTTTTTTGAAGGTAGTTGTATTGAAAAAAAATCTAATATAATGTTATTCCTAATTTTGTTACCCAGTTACAAATGAAAAACTTTTTAAAAAAAAACTAAACATTTTTT
>JAFIRS010005277.1:0-61188 GCA_018342105.1 Gonioctena quinquepunctata
TTCAAGGGAGTTAATTTCCCCGTGGCTGTATTGATGTCCACGGCTTCAACATTGACTCGAGTAATGCATCCAAATATTGAAAACTGAAACGAAAAAAGAATTGTTAATATTTCAATTGATATTCAAATAATTTCACTTACAGAGAAAAATGTGATGCTCCAAATATATTACTTTACACTGAATGTTTTTTTAATGGAGAAATATCTATATTCAACATAAAATCATATATCCTGACTATTAACATAAAAAACAATATTATCATTTAATGTAGTTGAATTCTACTAGAGGTCGAGTTCTTAAACTCCCTGCTTGTGGACTCTGAGCCAAATATGTTATTGTATATTTGAAATCTGAAGCATTTATGCAACTGACATCGTCCGATTGAATTCATCCGAATACTTTTGACAACCATGATTTGAATAATGTATCATTATCATCACGTAATGTCATCGAATAGATCTCCCATATCGGGTTATGCAAATCGTCATACCAATTATGTTGAAGCTTTACCGATGGGTAGATGATATTGGTCTTTGTTCAAAGCTCCACCCTCTTTTCAATTATTGAAGAATTGATTCTCTTCAAATCCACAACTTTTGGGAGAAAAGACATAGTAAGACTGTATGAAAAAATATAGATTATTTCACCTTATAAAAAATACACTCACTGAATTGAGAAACTTCTCGTACTCTGTATTCACTCTGATGATATCATCCAACATCTGATTCCTCATCAACGACTCCACACATTTTTAAAGACATCCCACCCCATTTCCAGTAGATGGGTGAGGGTCATTGCGCACTTGACCATCACACACTCATCAATACTCCAGTTCATTCCCTTAGCTCTCAGGATAAAGCCCTCCTCGCTTGGGGAAGCAAGGTTCATGAGTCATGACGACACAGAATATGTATGCCTACACCACAACATAGTCAAGGTCAAACAAACATCGAGATCAAATCTTGGTTGCGAAACAATCCCAACATCAAAACTCAGGTCAAATCTCAAAGTCAAACTAATGTTATGAATCTCTAGGTCAAACTCAGGGTCAAAGAAGTCGAATCTCAAATCGACCAAACCCAATGTCAAAACTTGATGACAAATCTCAAAGTCAAATCTCAAGGTCAAACACACACCACATTGCACACCTGCAACCATTCAAGGTCACACGTGTTGTCATAGTGGTGGGGGAGACCCAGAACCGGCTCAAATCTCCTACTAATGTGATATCATTGAACGCTCCAAACGTGTGAGGTTATCATAACAAGGTCAAAGTTATTTGTAACGTGATATAATAATAAGGTGAATTATTGTTCACATTACCTCGTATAGTTAGTTACCTTTCAATCGGAAAATCAAAATAATTATTGTGAGTATTATAAATATAGAAAAAATGGTTGAACATTTAATCCAAAATTGCCCGTAGATTGTTGAAAATATTTTTCAAATGATTATTCAGCAACTCCCAAACTATTTG
Source organism: Gonioctena quinquepunctata (assembly GCA_018342105.1). Classification (NCBI taxonomy): domain Eukaryota; kingdom Metazoa; phylum Arthropoda; class Insecta; order Coleoptera; family Chrysomelidae; genus Gonioctena; species Gonioctena quinquepunctata. Next base: position 1,478 of record JAFIRS010005277.1, read on the forward strand.
GCAGATGCTGTAAGCACCATCAAATGTTGGCAATGGAATAGCAGGATACTTTACTTCACTATGATGCTATACTCAAAACTTGTGACTCTGTGATATCATCAGAAACAGAAAAATTGTTACTCTGTATAATATCATTAGAAGGTATTGTTGATGGATTCACCGCTAGAAGAAATAGTAATATTGAGTATAGAACCTGAAATTGTACTTAATTTGGTATCAGACAGGGCATTCTCTACATTGCTGGTGCTAGTTGTCACTGGAGATTCATCTCCAGATTTCGAATAGTTATATCATCACCCAATTTCATTTTTATTTTTATCTTACAGTGAATCGACTCAAATTGTTCAAACAAGTGTTTCGCTTTTTCCAAACGACATTGCAACTCCCATATCAATGTTTCATTCAGATTAGATTAATCAATGGAATCAATTAATATCTTGAACCTACTATTGGCAGCCTTAAACTGACTTCTTTTTATTATTACAAGCTTTTATTTAGTTTCACTTGTTAGTTCGTTCGTTAGTTAGGGTCAAATCTTGCAAGTGAATTCTGACAGACTTCTAGCCGTCGAATAATTTGAAATTTGACATGTGTTCATAATTCTGGTGAGAATGCATTATGGAATATTTGTTGGCGAAAAAAACAAAATGGCGGCTCCAAGATGGCGGACGAGATTTGTGATTATAATCCGATTTGATTCCAAATCGGCATGTTGAGGTTTTCGGAGCAGGAGATTATGAAATTTATTTCAAAATTCATTAATTCAAGATGGCGGGCTCAAGATGGAGGACGAATTTGGTGATTATGGTCCAATTCGATGAAAATTGGTATGCAGGGATTTTCGGGGTCGGAGATTACGACTTTTTTGTCAAAGTTCATGAATTCGAAATACGTTCCCAAGATGGAGGACGAGTTTTGGCATTATGGTCCGATTCGATCCAAATTGGGTTTTCGGGGTCGGAGATTATTGAATTTCTGTCAAATTCATAAATTCAGGATAGTGGCTCCGAGATGGGGTACGAGTTTTGTGATTATGGTCCAATAAGATTCAAAATTGGTATACGAGTTTTCTGATCATTGTCATATTCCATTCAAAATTAATATGTGGGGGTTTTGAGGTTCGAAAATTGGGAATTTTTTGTTAAAATCTATAAATGTAAGATGGCGACTTCAAGATGACGGACGAGTTCTGTGATTATGGTCTGATTCTATTCAAAGTTGGTGTGTGGAAGTTTTTGGGGTCGAAGATCATGATTTCTTTCTGCTCAAAACTCACAGGAAAGAGACCTTGTAAAAACGATGCTCCTTTAGAAATGAACATATTGAGGCGAACTAACTGATAAGCAAAGAATAAAATAACTAATAAAAAATATTTTTGAAGACAAGTCGTGTACTCAAACGTATAGAATAAGTTTAAGTTATCGCTGACAATGAATTAATTATTTTTTGTTGAATCATTTGGTTTCAAAAAGCTTGTCGTGCGAAGTGTTCATGAAGTCGGTACCAATCGATTTGATTGGGCAGTGATTGGTTAGTGAGTAAGAACTTGTCGAAGTATTAATTTTATTACAATTCGCGCGACATGCTTTTTGAAACCAAATAATTCAAGATCAAAACATCATTGTCATTGATTATAACTTCCAGTACAGGGCTCAAAATGTTTTGTATTAGTTATTTTATATCCAAATCACCAAAATTCATTCCGAAACATTCAACTGTATTGTTCAAAAAAACTTGATGATATTATTCAAATTCATAAATGAAATGGAATTATGTAATAATCATTTGTGCTTATTATTGAATTGGAGATAACTGAACTGATACCTAATAGTTTAACGGAATCAACATATGAAGATCAAAATTAACTCCAATGAGTTCTTATGCAAGTATGATTCAAATTGAGAATGAAGACAAGCAGGCGCGTTCAAAGAACTGGAACAAATAAATAAGGAAAGACACAGTAAATTCCTGAATACTGAATCTTATTGTAATCGTATCCAGAAACTTTTTGACTATAGGTGATATACTTTGCTGTTGTTGCTTGGAAAAATTATATTGCTTATATTTCCTTGATTTTAGGAATTTTCTCAAAAGTACCCTATTTCGATTATCCAAATCGATGGAGCATGTTCAGTATTGACTATAAGTGATTTGCAAACAGTTTTTATATTGCCTGAATTATAAATATTGAAAATTGTAACATATTGACACACGATATTCGACATTACTTCGAAATCTCTCTCGTTTATCTGTTTTTGACAAATCTGTACATAAAAAAATAACAAATATATACAGAGTTTCTTAACAATAACTTTTCCATTCAATATTAAAAAAAATATACTTAATCTATCAATTTGTTTTGAATGAACATAGAGAGCATCTCAAATTGATAATTCTCACATATTAATAACAATCCAAGTAATGCCAAATCGCAGGGTTGACAATAGTTTCAACAAATATCTGTGCTATTTCTGAATTGTGTCCAAGAATAACTTGAATAAATTTAACTCTGGTTGTTCTGACCACTACCAGTAGTTGATTTTCATGAGGTTTTTTCCATTTCTATATTGCATTGTTTTTAAAATTATTGTTATGCTGTTTGAAGACCTCAATTTGCTTGTCAGAAGAATCCAATTATTGAAGTGAGGTGATTTCCCTCCGCAATCCCGCTCGAATTTGTATAAACACTACCCAATAATCCATCCAATCTTCTGGAGAATGTTACTTCAGATTTAACAGACCGGATGTAGTACAGCTTCATGGAGCTTCAGCACATTTATTGTTTTCGCATATGTGCTTTCCGAATAAATGGATTGGAAAAGGAGGCAAACAACAAAATTGGCCAGTGAAGTCTTCCGATTTGACGAGTTTAGATTTTTTCTTATGGGGATAAGGTTAACGATCATATCCGCCAACCACACCCAACATCATAAGGGCTGTTTTTCAAAGAGTCTCGAATATCAGGGAGTCAGGTCTGTCTTGAACAGGACATATATTTTGAATTAATTCATGGCATACGTTGTATTTTATAATCACGTTGTTGCTCCATCAACTTATATTGTACAAACGATAAATGGCCGCCATAATGTTATTGATGAAGGAAATGTTGATTTTCCATGATTATTCAACGAATAATCTCGAAAATGTATGACACAACAACTACTTTCAAGAACAATTATATTGGCAATGTTGATTCAGAGCTATCTTCAAATGAAATTTAAATCTATTCCACTAAATACTAAACTATAGGGGTAAGGTATAGAAAACCCCAATTCAATAATGATGATAAAAATATAATGAAAATATTGATAAAATGGAGGACTAATATATTTGATCAAAAAAAAACGGAGTTTTCTTCTTAAAATTGCAATGCTAACGATAGATGAGATGTCGACAAAAACGGTTTTTGAACCGTTTATTTTCAAGAAGCGGGCGATAATAAGAGGATAAGCATCTTCAAATCCTAGTAAATTTTGTTGACATTATGTTGATGAATTTCAATGTCATTTGGCTCTAAAAACCGAACATTGAAAAATATATAAATTTTCAACTCGGCAACGATAAACGTTGGTTACATGGTACTCAATATATATTAATCACGACCTTAAAAAATTATAATAAAATACAGCAAATAATAAAATACCATAACTGGATAGTTCTCGGTATGTAAGGACAAATGATGTACCTACTGCAATATTCAATGGGTTGTTAAACTATGAACAACAAAAATAGTCAGGCTCAAATCCCAAGCTATCTCATTTCCGTGAGACATCATCATAAAGTCTCTTACTGATCAGTTTCTGCTGATAGAACTGTCCATGAACAAACTTGTCCCATATGAAAAGGCGAATGAAGTATTTTGGCTCACAGTACTGGCATTGCAGAATTTTGTAATGAATTAGAATTTCAGATATATCCAAAATTTTAATTTTCAAGTTTCAAAACGTATGTGTAAGTTTAAATTGTAAAAGTCATTTAAATAATTTTTTTTTATATTCTATCACTTTCATAATTTCGTGTTGTATTCTGAGGACATGCTCTGCCAATGTACAGGAGTTTTTTCTTCGTTTCAGAATCACTCCTGTGAGAAATAATTCGAACATTTGGTCTTGATGACTGTTCAATGTTTTCTCTATGACGATCGGAGCAATAAATTTAATAAATAGTATTCGATTTGTCATAAGTTTAATGTAGTCCTAAGTTTCAGGGAAAAATGGTGGAACCGATTCCATGTTTTTTGGCAATTTTGACATTTAGATTTCTGAACGTAGTGATCAATTTTGGAGTTGATTTTTCAATTTGTGTGTATTTATTGAAAATTGAAAGTACGATAATTCTCAATAGCTTCCGGATTTTCAGTTAGGCCAGATATCATTTCCAGTGGTAAATTTGGGAACATGGAAACAAAATCAAAACTCTATTACGATTACGCAATATGATCTATACATATATATATATATATATATATATATATATATATATATATATATATATATATATATATATATATATATATATATATATATATATATATATATATTTATTATATATATATATATATATATATATAAAACTTGTTCATAGCTATATATTCCTAATTTAACATGGACTCTAGTGTAATAGTAAAATATTTCTCATACGTATCATGTAGAGCGTTCTGACTAGAAATCGAAAGGTCCCAGGTTCGATTCCTGGCCGATCCACATTTTTATTTTTCAGTTTCAAGTTGTCATTTTCCTGTCTGAATGCCGAATAAATTGTTTTCATAGATAATAATTACAGACGTTAATCTCCACTATATATATATATATATATATATATATATATATATATATATATATATATACCCTTATATACCTTAACCAATTTTTTTACCAAGAATATGTGCGCCACTGATTTCTGCAATTTTTGTATTTTTTTCGCAGTGAGCAACTGAAACCACAACTTCTTTATATTTAGCGTGTTTTTTCGTATCTAACTTTTTTTTTGAGAAAAAACATAGAACTCACTTATTGCATGTCCCTGGGACAACATATTAAAAATTTTGAACTACCAAACCATAAAAAACTGGGGTGTACTTGTTATTTCTTTCCATATCAATAGTCTATTCTAGTCTTAAAAATTGTTATCAAAAGTAATGCAAGCAATAAAAAAAATTATTAATTATTCAAAAATGTTTTCGTTGTTGGATATGCAATAACAAGATTTCTATTTATGATTAAACAATTGAAATTATAAAAAAGTCATCTTTTGAATGTTTGGATTACCTGTTTTCGATGAAACAAAGAACATTAATTATTACTGAAGTGTTTTGAAAGTAAAGTTAGAGTGCCATGGAAGGAAACAATTGTTCGAACAAATTTGCTTTGACATAACTTGAAACAGTGCATGCGTAATTATTCGATAGTAATTATTTGAAGTCTTTTCAAGAGTTTCATACTTTCGAAATTCGTTACTGATATTAGGGGATGGTTCGGTTCACAAACTCAGAAGAGGCCAATATGCTTTTTGTCAATGGAATGGCCCAAGGCAATTCCAGACCGGCTAGACGCATTTATCGAGAAAGATATCCTCATCGCATTGTACCAAATAGACAAACATTTGTGAGAATACACGAAAAGCTGTACGAATCAGGCACCTTCCAAAGGTCGGCTGCTCTTATTGAGAGACCTGCAACGTTAAGAACAGTGGACCTGGGGAAGCAGTTTAACGTGAAGTTGAGCATAGCCCCGATAGGAGTACACGCAAAATTGCACAACAATTGAACATTTCTCACTTTACTGTATGGAAGATTTTGAGGAAGTATCAACTGTATCCTTACCACATATAGCGTGTGCAAGCGTTATTACCTGCGGATTTTCCCAAGCGAGTGGTTTATTCCACTTGACTTTTGCAACAACAGTCAGCATCTCCGACATTTCTATCCCGTATATTGTTTACCGATGGAGCGTGTTTTTCCAGAAATACAATTATGAACTTTCATAGAAATCATATCTGAGCTGAAAAAAATCCCCATGCGGTTATAGAACATCATTATCAACAACAGTTTTCCGTTAATGATTGGGTTGATATCGTGGGTGATTATCTCATTGGATCTCATTTTCCACCCCCAAGATTAAATGGTCAGGAGTATCGTCATTTTTTGGAATTTGTGTTACCTGTACTATTAGAAAATGTCCCACTGGCAGTAGGAGGAGCAATGTGGTGCATGTACGATGGGCCCCACCGCACTTTAGCATAGTAGCACGGCAATTTCTGGATTCAACTCATGGAGAAAACTGGATCGGTCTCGCAGGTCCACAGTCATGGCCACCCAAGTCACCGGATTTGAATTACTTAAATTTCTTCCTTTGGAGACATTTAGAATCCCTTGTTTATAATACTCCAGTCAACACTGAAGAAGAATTAATCCAACAAATACAAAATTCATGTGATCAGATAAGGCATACGCCGGAAATATTCCAACGTGTTCGGCAATCGATGTTAAGACGAGGTAATGCTTGCATTGAAGTTGAAGGAGGACATTTGGAGCAACTATTGTAAGTTTCGTGTTACTTATTGTTGAATGTTTTCTTACTGACAAAAATTGGGTACCATTTGTTTAAGTGTTGTTTTAATAAAGGGTTCTCCTTTTTCTTTGTCAAAAATATTGGTTAAGGTGTCTTCCGGGACGCCACTGGACATGATATTTTCAATCTAGTGAGGTCTAATTCAGCCCCTTGCTACCCCGAATAACACTGTCAAATTTTAACAGAATCGGCTAAAAGATTATCAAGATATTTAGGAAAAAACTATTTCTTTTGAAAATGTTGACACCCTGTATCTTGAAAACGAAGCATTACCGGACCTGTTTATATGAACTTTTCGTCTTAGACTTAATCAAAGAATCACTCCTTCAAGTTTGACCACATACTTACATAACGCCCTGTCAATATACAGGGTGTTCCAAATTAAGTCGGCACCATTGCCAACTCCGTTATTATTGATGCTACGATTTCGGTTAAATGGGCAAACTGGTGGCATTTTTAGTGGCCTTCGCGATGCCGAGAACAAAACAAGAATTGACAGTCGCGTTGTCATAATATTTCATAAAATGATATTTTTTTCATTGAACACCCTATATTTTTCCATGCATTTCGATTCGTAATAACATTCTCAACAACAAAGCTCATTGACTTTTTTCGTAAAGGTGAAAATAAGACAGTTGTATTAATAGCAAACATTTATAACAAACATTAATACCAAATAGCTTAGTGGTGTCAATTGAGTGGTGCGACATGATGATCACGGGTTTTACGAGTTCACATCCCAGCGCAATTTTTTTTTTGCTGTCTTATTTTGCTATTAGTAACAAAATATTGTCATTCGTATAAGTACAAAAAATGGGTGTTTGGACAATCATGAGGTTTTATTCGCCAAAACAAAGTAATTTTTTGTACTAGTGAAAGAAAGAAATATTTCCACATAAGTCGCTCATTTTCCACTTTAGGAAGAAAAGTGATATGAGCTTTGTTGTTGAGAATGATATTACGAATCGAAATGGATGGAAAAATATAGAGTGTTCTTTTAAAAAAAATATCAATTTATGAAATATCGTGACAACGCGACTGTCAATTTTTTTTTTGTTTCTGGCATCGAGAAGGCCACTAAAAATTCCACCAGTTTGCCCATTTAACCGAGAATCGTATGCATCAATAATAATACGGGGTTTAGGACCATGTATATATATATATATATATATATATATATATATATATATATATATATATATATATATTATATATATATATATTGTTATGTAATGATAATATTGAAAAATATAAATTTGTTTTTATATAATGAATGAAACTAATATTTTTCGTGATTCTTTAAGAGCCAAATTTATATTATATAAATAGATATTTTGCCCCTGTAATAATAATTGCCAGCGAACGTCACTGTTCTCTCGTCACGCTACCAACAATTATTATTTTCCTTGCCACGGCTAGACAACAGCTGGTACACTCTTTTCTCAAAAGGTGGCAAGTTCAAAGCAATAGCTACACTGCCACTGGTGACTAACTTCAGTTTATTGAATGATCTTTGTTATGTTAGTTGATCATTGTGAGAAAATAAACAACCAAATATCAAAAACAATTATCTCCTTTATTCAGGAAGACTTAAAATTACCTGGCCTATGAGAAATAACTTATTACTAGAGTGAATCAAACAAATATTCACGAATAATAATGATAAATCAGATCTTGGATATATGAACAGAACCTCACTTTTTGTGAATGTAAAATTTTCTGTTATTGTTCAAAGTAAAGTGAAATAGCGTTTTTCGAATGTGCAATTGGTTATTTGTGAAATAGTTCTGGACCGGAAATACACTATGAAAGTTTTTATACCTGGTTGGAACTGTTGGTGTTCAAACTATACCATAAAACAGGATGTCTCCTCTGTTCATTCGCTGTCACGACTGCAATACCAGTATCAGGAACGATATAGATGTGGAAATCAGCATCAGGATTCGTAGTTATATTATATCATTAAGGTAATATTTGTTTTTGTTTCCCAAATGATGGAATTATTCCATTTTCTTATTAATAAAAATTTGTGCGTGCTATCTGCTTGGAAATATTTTTTCATCTCCTCGAGGCTTTGTTTTTCTGTCGCTTAGATACATCTTTTTCATGTTGTTTTCCTATTTGAAATTTTGAACTCGCGCACTAAATTGTCACTTTTCACTGTTTATATTTATCTCATTCAATTTATATATCAAGCTATTTTTCCATACTTATTACTATTAACAAATTCTAATAATAATTGCTTATGATACCCTCTCGTTGCTATTCTCTCACAATTTCTAACTTTACACCTGACCATCTATTCTCTGATTGGCTATTTTTCATAAAACGTTTGCTGTTCTCTCATTGGCTACTTTTAGTTAGCTACAATTTCATGTACAGTGTGTTTCTAGTTTATAAATATGTTGATTTCCTTTTATTCTTGCAAATTGTGTAAAATTTAGACTTTTAGTTGTCTTTTGAACAATTATGGGTTATGATAATTTTGACAGTGTATACAATTGATTGTTTTATCGTACTTTGACATTTTGTATCTATCCATATTATACAAAGGCTTATAAATAAATAGAACTTCAAAAGTTATCAAAAAAAAAATCTCTTGGAACTAATAACTAATCAATAATTATTCTTTTTTGTGGTTTATTTCTTTTTAAAATATTCAACTGTTTTTTCATAACATAACAACATTCCTAAATTTATATTCGATATTTTATACTAGTTAGAAAATCTTGAATATCAATTTCTTTATTTATATTTTTAATTTTACTTTATCTAATACTAATTTTCTATTTTCCGAAAACTACTTCTGGACTTCCAGAAAAAACAAGTTCTACAACGATAATTATTATTACAACTACTAAAATTAAGTTTTATATTTGTACACATTTTCAATATTGAAAATTCCTCTCAGTTGCCTTGTCTGAGGATGTATTAACCTATAACTATTTATAGCATTCTCATTATCAACCTCATAAGGTCCTTCAAATGGCATTAAAAGTTTTGCACAAATACCTAGTCTTTTATTTGGTATTCTTAATGCTTTTATAATGACTAATTCTCCCTTTTTAAACTTAGTCTTTTTAGTTCCTCTTTTATTTTCCCTTTTTATATATTTATCTGCATTCCTTTTAATTCCTATATTTATTTTATTTATTATTTCTTGCATATCTCTTTCATTACTTATCCATTCTCTTTCAGGCATTCTTCCTGTCATAATATATTTAGGACATTCCTTAGTAATAGTACTAGGTACTTCATTGAAATATTTTTCTATCATTTCTATGTTTTCATCCCATGTTTTATGATTTTGCTGAGATGTCAGTCTCAAATATTTTATTACTTCCTGTATATATCTTTCTGTTGGTTTGATGCTGGATGTCTAATGCTAGTAAAATTTAATTGTATTCCCACACTCTGTGAAAAATTTTCATTTGTTCATTAGTAAAATATGTGGCATTGTCTAAAATAATTTGCTCTGGTTTACCTACTTCTACTATGAATTTTGTTAAAAGATTTTTAACAGTTTTAAAATTAGTCCTTTTTGTAGAGTATATTTTAATAAATTTTGAAAAATGGTCCACTATAACAAATATATGTTTATTATTATTGTAAGTTGGTATCAAATTACTAACAAAATCTATTGATATTGTTTGTGAAGGTTTTGTTGTAACAATACTTTTTGTTTCATTTTTATTAATTATATTTTTATGTTTAGTTAATTGACAAACTTGACATATTGTTACCAATTTTTTTGTTAACTCCAAATCTTGTGAACTCATATAGTTTTCTCTAAATATTAACCAAACTTTTCTAATCCCTATATGTATGTATTTCTGATGTATATATGTAATCACCTGTTCTGACAATTCTTTTGAGATAACATATAGTTCTTCCCATTTACAATTTTTATTATAATACCATTTTTGTTTATTGTTCCTCTTTTTTCTTTATTTGTTAATTTGTATTGATCTTGCCTAATTTGATTTTCAGAAAACAAACCTATATTATTTTTAAAAACATTTATTCCTATTTTTACCTGTCTAGGAGTATGTGTTTTTCCCATTTCCATTCTCGTTAAAGTGTCTGTGATGAAATTTTGTTTTCCTGGTATATGCCTAATTTCAAATTTATATTCTTGCAATAATAATGCCCATCTATGTACCCTATTACTTGCATATTTGCAATTTACAATTGACATGAGTGCTTCATGATCAGTTTCAATATAAAATTTTGCCCCTAGTAAATAAAATCTCAATTTAGTAATGCAAAATATAACACTTGCCAGTTCTAATTCTGTAACAGTGTAATTTCTTTCATGTTTTTTCGTGATTCTGGAAACAAATGATATTGGAACTTCTTTTCCATTTTGTACTTGTATCAAAACTCCTGCAAATCTTGACATAGATGCATCAGTTCTCAATACAAAAGGTTCATCATAGTTTGGATGAAATATTTTCAAGTTTTGAATAAATATGTCCTTTAATTCAGAAAATGCTTCTTCCTGTTCGTCTCCCCATTTCCACTTAACATTCTTTTTTAAAAGTAGTATTAATGGTAATTCTTTATTGCTTAAGTCTGGAATTAATTTTTTAAAATAATTCAATATTCCTTAAAATCCTCTAAGAGTTCTTGAATTATATGGCCTGACATACTCTCTTATTGTTTTAATTCTTTCAGGATCCATTTCTACACCTTTTTATTTTTTTTCTAACCTAGATAACTAATTTCCTGTTGAAAAAATTCACATTTATCTATATTTATTTTAAGCCCTGCTTCATCTAATATTTGAAATATTTTTTCCAAATTCTTTATGCATTGTTTCATTTTCCGAATATATTAATATGTCATCAATGTAATGTTAAGCAAAATTTTCATACTTATCAAGTATTTTATGTAATACTCGTTCTAATGCTGGACAAGCCGATTGTAAACCATATGGAACAACACAAAATCTATATACAACACCTTCTATAGAAAAACCCGTATAATTTCTAAAATTTTCATGTAGTGGTATTAACCAAAAACTGTGTTTCAAATCTATCTTAGAAAATATTTTTGCATTTGTGATTTTACCAAAGATAGTTTCTATGTTTAAAGGAGATTTATATTGTGGAATTGTTATTTTATTTAGTTCTCTAGCATCTAAGCATAACCTAAGCTCACCATTCTTTTTTACAACTACTACGATAGGGTTGATGTAATAACTGTTACTTCTTACTTAATAGAATTATATAGTTTTTTATTTGAATTTTTCTGTTTCTTTCACTTCTATGTTGTGTACATACTCTTTTGCAACTCTTATTATACAAATAATTTATTTTATTTATAATTAACCTTTTTTTTTTATATTTCATTTCATTTGTATTATCTTTTTCTCCATCATAATCACTTTCATATCTCTCATTCATACCCTTTGTACACAACATTTTCTTATTTTCATTTATTTCAGTTTTTTCTTCATAAAATTCAAAACATTTTCCATCCATTTCCAAGTTTTTGTTATGATAGTCAATCTTAGCTTTTTCTTTTTCCAATTGATCCGTACCTATAATTACATCAAATTCCATATCTTCAAAACTAATAGTTGTAATTCAATATTCCTCTCATCAATCTCCAATTTTGAATTTACATATTGATTTGATTCAGCTAGTTTTTTCCCATTTATACCCACTGAATTTGTTTTTGGCATCTTTACTAGAATATTTTTAACTTTTATGAAATCTTCTAAACAATTTTCTTTAATTACAGATGCTTCAGACCCTGTATCAATTAATATTTTTATTCTTTTATTTCCTATTTTTCCTTTCAAATTTATTAATCCTATATTTTGTTCATTTTCCATATTTTCATCTTTCATAATAAATTCTATCGGGTGTTGGTAATTTGTGTTTTCCAGCCTAACATATGGTTTTCCTATTAAAATTTTGTTCTGCCTGACTAGTTGTGGGAACATTTACTTGATTGTTTTCCCCTCTTGACAATACCTGTCCCTCTCTTTCGTGCACATTTTCCGCACTTTGACATCTCCTATTTAAATATACCCTTCTTGTATTTTCATTTGTTTGATTGTTATTTCTTTCAATATTATTTTGTGGTTGTCTGTTGTAATATGTTCTTTGTCCTTGAAATTGTTGAGAATAATCCTGATTATTATTATTAAAATTATCCTATTATGGCCATAATTATTATTGTAATTTTGATTTCTTTGATACCCTTGATTTTGGTTATATTGCCTATCATTATTTCTATTTCTATTATAGTTGTTATTATTGAACTGTCTATTGTTCCTATCATTATATTGGTTCATAAACCTATTATTTTGATTATTATTATTATAATTACTCCTATTGTTATTTTGATTACTTCTTTGATAATCATTGCTATTGTTTTGTAAATTCCTATGTTGGTTATAATTATCCCAACTTCTATACGATAACGTCCTCTCTAACCTCAATAAATATTGACTAAGTCTCTCCATACTTTTGATCTCATGCATGTTTATGACTTAAAAAATTGCCTGTTTAAAATGCCTACTCATATTTCCCACTATTTCTTCCTCTCTCATTACCGGATCTAAATACTGTGCCCTAGCAAACTATTGGATTGCATAATTGTTATAGTTCATACTCCTCTTCTCATCAAATATCCCAAATTGTAATTTGTCTCTTATGCTTAATTGTGCATTTTTTCCCCAATATTGTTTAAAAAATAAATTTTCAAAATCTTGAAAAGAATTGATATTCTTTTCCTGGCTATTAAACCATATACAAGGTTGATTAAACAAATACTGTCTAGTAATCTCTTTCAATTCCTCTATATCTTAAATGTCTATTTTTTTTTATTATTTTAAAAAATGGAATTTTTTTTCTTAAATTTATATTTATTTGTATTCCATAAAATTATTAATGATTCTACATTTTTTTTTTTTTTTTTTTATCAAGAGTACTTATTTCATTTTCAACTCTTTCTTGTTTACTATTCATGTCTACTTTCATGTCTTTCAGTTTTTCATCCTGCCTTTCTACATGATTATTTATAGAGGATACTTCTTGTGTTATTGCCACATAAAATTCCTCATTTTGCTGTCCTATTTTTGTTTCTAATTGTTTGTGAGCTTCCAACAATCCTTTTTATTTTGTTGAGATTTAGTTTGTATTTTGTTTTCTATACTCTCTATATTTTTTTTCATATTCTTTATATTTTCTTTCACATTTTCTCTCAATCTTATTTCCATACTCGCTGTGTTTCTTTCAACTCTTTTATTTCATTTGACAAACTTTCTTTCATTTCATTCTTCATATTTCCCATTTTTTCTTCCATTCTTTTCTCCATTCTTCCCATACTTTCTCTCATTTCATCATTCATTCTTTCTATTTTCTCTTCCATTCTTGCTGAATTTTCTTTTAAATCCTGTTTCATACTTTCTTTATTTCATTTTTAATTTTAATTTTTTATCATTTCTCATACTTGCTGAATTTTTTTCTGACTTTTCATTCATTCTTTCTTCCATACCTGCCATACTTTTCATGTATTCCAACATTTTCTGAAACTGACTCTCTGTCACATTCATTTGTGTACTCTCACTTTTTATTTCTATCTCTCTCACTTTACTACTCTCTCCTTCTTCCTGATCACCTCTCTCTCTACCTTCTGCACCTTCTTCCAAACCAACTTTCTTACCATCTCTCAAATCCATATTTTTATTTTGTCCTTGTGATAAATATTAAGAAATGATATGTTGCCTTTTCTCGCCTTTTCTCGCCCTGATAAATATTATGAAATACTATTGCCTTTACTTTGCCTTCATTTACTTTGAAATGATATATTGCCCTTACTTTCCACTACGTTGCGCGCCAAATTGTTATGTAATGATAATATTGAAAAATATAAATTTGTTTTTATATAATGAATGAAACTAATATTTTTCGTGATTCTTTAAGAGCCAAATTTATATTATATAAATAATATTTCTGCCCCTGTAATAATAATTGCCAGCGAACGTCACTGTTCTCTCGTCACGCTACCAACAATTATTATTTTCCTTGCCACAACTAGACAACAGCTGGTACACTCTTTTCTCAAAAGGTGGCCGGTTCAAAGCAATAGCTACACTGCCACTGGTGACTAACTTCAGTTTATTGAATGATCTTTGTTATGTTAGTTGATCATTGTGAGAAAATAAACAACCAAATATCAAAAACAATTATCTCCTTTATTCCGGAAGACTTAAAATTACCTGGCCTACGAGAAATAACTTATTACTAGAGTGAATCAAACAAATATTTACGAATAATAATGATAAATCAGATCTTGGATATACAAACAGAACCTCACTTTTCGTGAATGTAAAATTTTCTGTTATTGTTCAAAGTAAAGAGAAATAGCGTTCTTCGAATGTGCAATTGGTTATTTGTGGAATAGTTCTGAACCGGAAATACACTATGAAAGTTCTTATACCTGGTTGGAACTGTTGGTGTTCAAACTATACTATAAAACAGGATGTCTCCTCTGTTCATTCGCTGTCAGGACTGCAATACCAGTATCAGGAACGATATAGATGTGGAAATCAGCATCAGGATTCGTGGTTATATTATATCATTAAGGTAATATTTGTTATTGTTTCCCAAATGATGGAATTATTCCATTTTCTTATCAATAAAAATTTGTGCGTGCTATCTGCTTGAAAATATTTTTTCATCTCCTCGAGGCTTTGTTTTTCTGTCGCTTAGATACATCTTTTTCCTGTTGTTTTCCTATTCGAAATTTTGAATTCGCGCACTAAATTGTCACTTTTTACTGTTTATATTTATCTTACTCAAATTTTATATCTAGCTATTTTTCCATACTTATTACTATTTACAAATTCTAATCATAATTGCTTATGATACCCTCTCGTTGCTATTCTCTCACAATTTCTAACTTTACACCTGACCATCTATTCTCTCATTGGCTATTTTTCATAAAAACGTTTGCTGTTCTCTCATTGGCTACTTTTAGTTAGCTTCAATTTCATGTACTGTCTTTTTCTAGTTTATGAATATGTTGATTTCCTTTTATTCTTGCAAATTTTGTAAAATTTAGACTTTTAGTTGTCTTTTGAACAATTATGAGTGACAGTGTATACAATTGATTTTTTTATCGTACTTTGACATTTTGTATCTATCCATATTATACAAAGGCTTATAAATAAATAGAACTTCAAAAGTTATTCAAAAAAAATCTCTTGGAACTAATAACTAATCAATAATTATTCTTTTTTGTGGTTTATTTCTTTTTAAAATATTTAACTGTTTTTTCATAACATAACAATATATATATATATATATATATATATATATATATATATATACAGGGTGTTACTGCACTTCCTCTTTTCCTTTCAGGAATGTATAGTTGAAGTCAAAATATCACCAGTACTTCATATAACTTTTGTTCCTAAAAGCCTTCGTTACCAAGTTACGGGCCCTCAAAGTTACAAAATTAAAAATGTTTTTCTTTGATAACTTTCAAAGTGAATATTCGAAATCATCTTTCTGGTAATTGACTTAACAAATGAATACCTTCGATGAGCTTTCATGCAGGAGTCAGTTGTTTTGCTACAAAGTCAGGAACGGACTACCCCCGATGGTCCACACCCCAAAACTTTGAAATGACAGATAATTTTTCAATAGTTTTCAACAAAATAAGGTTACGTACACAATTTTTTGAATGAAAATACTCGTATGGGAAGTTGATCAGAGCAACGATTCTTCATAAAAATGCAATTTACTCGACGACATCAAACCCATCGTCCACCATTATTTGAAATGAAAAATGTTCACAGTAGAAATACTAATGCTAACGTTAATTCAACAACATTTATAACAGGGATGATACAAAATATGCTAAAATAAAGTCGTTAACAAAAAGTACAGTACCTAGTTGAAAGTCTCTTTCACAATGTAGATATTTTTTCAAATGAAATATCAAGTTATGTAGATTCGTGGTGTTCTTGAACTAACAAGCTACTCCACTATGGAATATCGAATTCAGTCCATATTTTGTATGTACGCGTGGAATAAGCACGTTTCGTGTTGTGTTATCTGAATTTCATGAAACTCAACATTTGGATGTTGCAAATTCGTATTCACAGCTTGGATGTTGAGGAGTTTCACTGATGAGTATAATCTCATGGGAGAAAATCTTTAACCCGAAGATAAATTTAGATGAAAAAAAGACATAACTAATAAAAAGCAAACGAATAAACCACAAAAACGGCTGCACATGAATAGGTGAAAAATATCCGGTGAATAAATTTATGTTCCATTTCTTCCACAGATGTTGACAAAAACACATTGTAGAAAGAAATAAAATGAGCGTGGATAAAAAATGACAACTGAATGTGATTTTGTTTTGTTTGCGTGTGGTGCATTGTCATTGTATTGTCAATATTCAATAGGACAGTTTGAAGTGTTTTGATATGGCCGAACAGTTTACATTCAACGAATATGCAGATATGCATGCATTGTATGGACGAGCATTTGGTAATGCTGCAGAAGCCCGTCGTCTGTATGCCGATCATTTTACCAATCGAACGTTACCGGCAAGAGGAACATTCGAGCGTGTCGATCGCAGTTTGAGGGAGACAGGTTTGTCTTATGGATAATTAATTGTAGCCTGTTGTTCTATTTCGAAATTATTGTAGGTTCAGTTTTGCCAAAACGAGGTGGTGAGGGCGCTCCTAGGCTGTGCGTACCGTTGTATTGGAGGAAAATATTTTGGGAGCTGTCGCTGATCCTTCAATGAGAATCAGTAACCTATCAGAACAGTTCCATACATCCAAGTCCACTATTCATAGATTAATTAGGGAACAACTGCTCCACCCATATCACATCCAGAAGGTACATACCATGACACCTGAAGATTTCTCAGCAGGACTGGACCATGCCAATTGGTTTCTGGATAAGCAAAGAGAGGATATGACTTCAATTACTCGAGTTTTATTCACTGATGAAGCAGGTTTCAGTAGAGATGGAGTAATCAACTCTCATAATCTCCACATATGGGCCGAAGAAAATCCCCATGGGATATTGCAAACCAAACACCAACGGAAATTTAACGTGAATGTTTGGGCTGGTATCATAGGAAACCATCTTATAGGACCATTCGTTCTACATGACCGATTGAATGGAGAACGTTATTCGGAGTTCATTCAGAACGATTTGAAAGGACTTTTGGAACATGTTCTATTGAAAACCCGAAGAGATATGGGGTTTATGCATGATGGCGCTCCTCCTCAATTTGGTTTGATTGTGAGGGACCCTCTGAACCAGATTTTCCCCAATAGATGGATTGGTAGACGTGGGCCATATTCATGGCCACCGCGGTCTCCTGATTTAAATCCATTGGATTTCTTTCTGTGGTAGCATCTAAAAAGCTTCGTTTATGCTACACCTATCCACACCAGAGATGCCTTGTGGAATAGAATTACATTACATTGTGAAGACATACGAAACGACCCTGGCATGCTATTTCAAGTGCAGAGAGGATGTTTGCGCCGACTAAAAAAATGTATTGAGAGAGACGGGGGTTATTTCGAGCAGTTTTTGTAGCGGATTTTGCATTTCGGTTTACTCTTGAGGCTTGCGATTGATTATTTAAAAATTCGTTATGAACATTGTACCTATCATTTCTATTTTCATTACAAATTAATCTTTTCAGATAAGAGTAGACATCTCATGTTGGATGTCGTCGAACAAAAATGCATTTTTATCAAAAATCGTTGTTCTGATCGATGTTCCACACGAGTACTTTTATTCAGGAAATTGTCCAGGTAACCTTGTTTTGTTAAAACATATTGACAAATCCCAGTCATTTCAAAATTTTGGGGTGTGGACCATCGGGGGTAGTCCGTTCCTGACTTTGTAGCAAAACTGACTTCTGCATGGAGTCTCATCGAAGGAATTCATACGTTTAGTCAATCACAAAAATTTAGATGATTTTGAATATTCACTTTGAAAGTTATCACAGAAAAACATTTTTCATTTGGTTAATTTGAGGGCCCGTAACTTGGTAACGAAGGCTTTTAGGAACAAAAGTTATATGAAGTACTGGTAATATTTTGACCCCATCTATACATTCCTGAGAGGAAAATAGGAAGTCCAGGGACACCCTGTATATATATATACAGGGTGTAACTGAATAAGTGTAAAACATCTAAGGAGGTGATTCCTCATCGAAAAAAAGATAGGATCTTTCATATAAAGAAACTTCATTGGAGCATCCCTTGTTAAGATACAGCCCCTTAAAGGGGGTACATAAAATTTGTATAACAATTTTTTTCACAAGCACTGAAAAAGTTACAATATTGAAATTAACCTGACGTTTTGTACTACCAAAAAGACACTTAGCCAGTAATTTATTTGGTTTACCCCATGGTTGTAAGGGGTGCAAAACGCAACCCCTAAAATTTATTTCCAATGTAACTTTTTGTCTTATCATTTGTTTACCATTTAAAAATTTATTTCCGATAGTCTGTTTCATTCTAAACAAAAAATGTCTCTTGGGTTTTTTGCCCAAAATAAACCAGTAAGCAGCAAAACATTATTTTACGAACAACTACAGAGATACATCGTCATAAATGCGAACTGGATTTATTGTTATTTTGTAGTTAGTACCTGCATTAAACGATTAAAGGGTAATAAACAAAACTAAGTTATTAATAACAAAACACACAACATGTAGAAATCATAGTGAATGTTCAATATGTCTACCTTCAAACATTACGCATGCGTCTAGACGTCGGCGCATTGATGCCACGTATTCGCTCAAATATTCCCATGGTCTCTCGGATTACCCTGCACGCATCGATGATGCGGTTTCTTAAGTCCTCTACATCGCGAACAGGAGTACGATATACCAAATGCTGTGAATGGCCCCAAATAGAGAAATCGAGAGGATTGAGATCCGGGGATCGAGCGGGCCATTTATGTGGTCCTCCTCGACCTATCCACTGATTTGCATATGTTTCAGTTAAATGCTGACGTGCTACGTGACTAAAATTGGACGGAGCCCCATCATGCATAAAAAACATATCCCTACTGACGCCCAAAGGAACTTCCTCAGCAGTACTGGATGCACTTCTCTTAAAATTGAACGTATGCCTCACCATTTAATCGAGGAGGTAGAAAATGAGGCCCAATTAAATCATCCCCAATAACTCCGAGCCACACGTTAAGAGAAAACTGTTCTTGATGGCTAGTTTCGACAATAGCGTGAGGGTTTCATCGGCCCATATGTGGTAATTATGAAAATTAATAATCTTGTCCCGAGAAAACTACATTCGTCTGTGAATTCTATCGTCTTCAGAAAGTCACAATTTCTTCTAATCATTTCCAGCATCCAATTGCAAAATTCAAGACGGTTCGGAAAGTCTCGCGGTAACAGTGCCTGTACTCGTTGCAGATGGTAAGGGTATAAGAGTTGTTCCTTTAAAATTCGAGATACCGTCATATGATCAACATTTAGCTGGAAAGCAATCTTTCTAGTACTGGTAGTAGGTTGTTCTTCAATCAAATTAAGTACTGCTTCCTCAAGCTGTGGTGTTCGTATTTCTCGATGGCGACCACAATCCTGCGTTCTTTTGTCGAATGAACCATATTCTCGTAATCGTTGATGAAGTCGAGCAAATATTCTATGTGAAGGATGCTGCCGTTGAGGATACATTTCAGCATATCTTCTAGAAGCTTCTAACTCATTCCCCTGCGACAGACCGTAAACGTAATGCATATCAGCCATTTCCTCATTTGTGTATGCCATTTTATTAACAAGTGAATTATTAAAGTAACAAATTAAGAACAGAACAACAACACACAATTAGTATTAATTCAATTTCGAAAATTCCCAAACTGACAGCGTCATACCAATTTAATTGTCACTATCGCTAATAGCGACCTACTAGATAGATTAGTTTCGTATTTTCGCATTTATGACGATGTATCTCTGTAGTTGTTCGTAAAATAATGTTTTGCTGCTTACTGGTTCATTTTGGGCAAAAAACTCAAGAGACATTTTTTGTTTAGAATGAAACAGGCTATCGGAAATGAATTTTTAAATGGTAAACAAATAATAAGACAAAAAGTTACATTGGAAATAAATTTTAGGGGTTGCGTTTTTCACCCCTTACAACCATGGGGTAAACCAAATAAATTACTGGCTAAGTGTCTTTTTGGTAGTACGAAATGTCAGGTTAATTTCAATATTGTAACTTTTTCAGTGCTTGTGAAAAAAATTGTTATACAAATTTTATGTACCCCGTTTAAGGGGCTGTATCTTAACAAGGGATGCTCCAATGAAGTTTCTTTATATGAAAGATCCTATCTTTTTTTCGATGAGGAATCACCTCCTTAAATGTTTTACACTTATTCAGTTACACCCTGTATATATATATAGAATTTGTAGTTTTATTTGCTGACTGAATACGAATTAAGTGATTGATATTTGGGTTATGCAGCAGGCCAATAAGTGTACTCTTTTACACGGATTCCAAGCTTTCGATAATATTTATTATCATCATCAGGGATGCTACAAAATAGGAAGACACATGGGAATATATAATAGAGAAAAACAAGACATTCATAACTTACAGTGTAAGTGAGGTTATGCGGCGATGATGTTAATATCATATATAAAGTTATATGAACAAAACGGTGTATACAACTCACAGGAATCAACTACAATCCACATTACATACGTTTACAATGTATTCTTATGTTGAGAATTATGAATCGTGTTTTACTTTGAAAGGGTTGTCAACTAGACATGTGAATGGATGAATTCTCAAATAGACTGACACAACAGATATAGACCACTGGAATTAGTATTACCAAGTGAAATTTACAACGGCATGGAATATTTCCATATATAGATCCAAATAAAAGTTTATTGACTATTGAGAATTTAGATGTGTGAATATAGGATGATGTGCATTGAAAAAATCAAACTATGTTATTAGCATTCATGGGGGTAATCTGCTGATTCTCCCTCACATTAGGATTGTCTACAAAAATTAAATAAGAGTAAATCTCACTCAAATGATTTAAATCTGTTTTTATTTAGAGGATTTTCTGCCTGTGAAATGTGAACCATCTCTAAAAAGAGTCTCTTGGTAGTGTTTCTTTCGTTGGATAAAATTTTTACTGAGTTATAATCCATACAATGTCCTTCCTTATAGACATGCTCACTTAGTGCACATCTCTCCGGGTGCAGTCTACTGTCACTTTTGTGTGCGGTGATGCGGTCCTTCAACTGTCTGGACGTTTGTCCTATGTACTGTTTATCACAGTGTTGACACGGTATACAGTAAACTACATCCGAACAGCTGGTGCATGGGGTCTTGTACTGTAAGTACACATTGTTTAGCAATGTGTACTTACAGTCTTGCCTAAGAGCAATAGATAATAAGTGGAACGTCATTAGTGGTTTTTGCAATTTGACGAAAGACACTTTTATGAATTTAATTACCTTCCTTTTCAATAATACATATTTCACATTCAATAATAAATATTATAAACAAACATTTGGTACCCCAATGGGTGCAAAAATAAGCCCCATATTGGCAGCATATGTTATGGATGATTTGTTGGACAAGGTCACACATGTTCTCCCATACAAACCACCCTTCCTTAAAAAATATGTTGATGATATTATTATAGCAATACCTAGAGATTCTGTTGATGAAACATTGTTCATCTTCAATAGCTACGACCCACACATACAATTTACAATAGAAAGAGAGAATGAATATAATAGCGTGCCTTTTCTAGATACGTTATTCATCAGATCACCAGACAATACCATACTCATCGATTGGTATAGAAAACCAATGAGCTCTGGCCGTTATATCAATTATTGGTCGTATCACAAACAGAGCATTAAGTCCAATCTAATCCAACAGTTGAAAACAAGAGTAATCCGGATACAGAATGCATATCCTGCTTCCTTCCTTAAGAATATTTTATATAATACTTCATCCATAGAAGACATAACCAATGCTCATCTCATTAATGCACCACTAATTCCACCAGTCAATATGCAAATTGCAGAACCCTCTCAAACATATTTTTATACCTCTTTACCTTTTATCAAAGATATCACATCTAGACTGTCCAGAACCTTCAAGTCTTTTTCAGAAAACATCAAAATAGCTAATACAAATGTTTTACCTCTTAGTAGAATTTTTCAAAATTGAAAGACAAGACCCCATGCACCAGCTGTTCGGATGTAGTTTACTGTATACCGTGTCAACACTGTGATAAACAGTACATAGGACAAACGTCCAGACAGTTGAAGGACCGCATCACCGCACACAAAAGTGACAGTAGACTGCACCCGGAGAGATGTGCACTAAGTGAGCATGTCTATAAGGAAGGACATTGTATGGATTATAACTCAGTAAAAATTTTATCCAACAGAAAGAAACACTACCAAGAGACTCTTTTAGAGATGGTTCACATTTCACAGGCAGAAAATCCTCTAAATAAAAAAACAGATTTAAATCATTTGAGTGAGATTTACTCTCATTTAATTTTTGTAGACAATCCTAATGTGAGGGAGAATCAGCAGATTACCCCCATGAATGCTAATAACATAGTTCGATTTTTTCAATGCACATCATCCTATATTCACACATCTAAATTCTCAATAGTCAATAAACTTTTATTTGGATCTATATATGGAAATATTCCATGCCGTTGTAAATTTCACTTGGTAATACTAATTCCAGTGGTCTATATCTGTTGTGTCAGTCTATTTGAGAATTCATCCATTCACATGTCTAGTTGACAACCCTTTCAAAGTAAAACACGATTCATAATTCTCAACATAAGAATACATTGTAAACGTATGTAATGTGGATTGTAGTTGATTCCTGTGAGTTGTATACACCGTTTTGTTCATATAACTTTATATATGATATTAACATCATCGCGCATAACCTCACTTACACTGTAAGTTATGAATGTCTTGTTTTTCTCTATTATATATTCCTATGTGTCTTCCTATTTTGTAGCATCCCTGATGATGATAATAAATATTATCGAAAGCTTGGAATCCGTGTAAAAGAGTACACTTATTGGCCTGCTGCATAACCCAAATATCAATCACTTAATTTATATATATATATATATATATATATATACAGGGTGGCCCACCACATTCGCCTCGGTATTTCTACGAGAAATGAAGAGAGTTAGGGGAAAACTTTTAGCACAGTTATATGTGGGTCCATGAGGAGCATATTCCAAAATTATTTTGAAATATATAGGGTGAAAAATTACATACCAAAGTTATATTTTTTCTTATTGAACACCCTATATTTTTTTATATTTTTAGATACTATAGACAAAATAAAGGTGAGTTACTATTATATTTCCCATACTTAAAACTAACCGTTTCTGAAAAATTTTGAGAAATTTAAAAATACAGACCATAATTTGAAAATTGTTTTCACCCTGTAACGTGTAACGAGCTGCTCGTGATTAAATGTACTGCTCAGCTCAAAGGTTGAAATTAACTACTACATGAAATTTTCAATGCAATATTATACAGAATGGCGAAAAAAAGTGCCTCAAAATTTGGACACACATTTAATTGAATAACTTCTTAAAGTTGAATGGAACACCCCGTATTTAGTGGCGTAATTTGACGCAGAATAAGATTTCCTTCAAAACTATATTGGGGTTCCCTATACCTATCTCTTCTGCTTTTTACACAAAAGGCGTTTTTATATTTTACTTTTGAGTAATTTTTTTATCTTAAAAATGAAACACACTGTATTGTAATGAAAAGCTCAAAAAGCATTTTTGAAGTCATTTTATCGAAAAATTAAGAATCTTAAATAGTTTATTATTTTAATAAATGCTCAAAATGGTGTCCATTATTCTCGATGCATAGGCGAACTCTTTCTTGAAATGAGTGCTGAACTCTGGATAACATATTTTGCGGTATGGAACGAAACGCATTTCTTATTCGTACTTTCATATCCTGAGGTGTCGTTGGCGGTGTATCGTGAACAATACTTTTGATATATCCCCATAAAAAAATTGTCGGGACTTTTAAGGTCCGGAGACCTGGCTATTATTGAAAAAATAGTATAATAGGTTTTATAGGAAATCGTAAATGTATGTTTTTATTGACCCCATATTGTAATTTTGGTATTTATTTCAATATGAAGTCTAATTTGCTAAGAAACAAGCGAATTTCGCCTCAATAATTAAGACACGTGCATCTTCTTATTTTGAAGAATGCTTTAATATTTCAGAAATGGCAATAAATTTGAGTTTTTACATTTACCTGCATTACAATACAGTGTGTTTCATTTTTAAGATAACAAAATTACTCATAAGTAAAATATAAAAACGCCTTTTGTGTAAAAAGCTATAGGGAACCCTAATATAGTTTTGAAGGGAACCTAATTCTGCGTCAAATTACGCCACTAAATACGGGGTGTTCCATTCAACTTTAAGAAGTTATTCAATTAAATGTGTGTCCAAATTTTTAGTCAATTTTTTTCGCCACTCTGTATAATATTGCATTGAAAATTTCATGTAGTAGTTAACTTTAACCTTTGAGCTAAGCAGTACATTTAATCACGAGCAGCTCGTTACACGTTACAGGGTGAAAACAATTTTCAAATTATGGTCTGTATTTTTAAATTTCTCAGAAACGGTCAGTTTTAAGTATGGGAAATATAATAGTAACTCTCCTTTATTATGTCTATAGTATCTAAAAATATAAAAAAATATAGGGTGTTCCATAAGAAAAAATATAACTTTGGTATGTATTTTTTTTGGGGATCACCCTATATATTTCAAAATAATTTTGGAATATGCTCCTCATGGACCCACATATAACTGTGCTAAAAGTTTTTCCCTAACTCTCTTCATTTCTCGTAGAAATACCTAGGCGAAATGGTGGGCCACCCTGTATATATATATATATATATATATATATATATATATATATATATATATATATATATATATATATATATATATATATATATATATATATATATATATATATATATATATATATAAATATATATATATATATATATATATATATAAATGAATAGATCTTATTCATCAACATATCAAAATGTAGAGAATATTCAACTGGGATTTCAATACCACTTCCACTAACCAGTGGAGTTGATATCTAAGAATAACGCTTCGACTACTATAGGACTTCTCTGACTTTTTCAAACATAATACCAGATTCTTCCAGATTTCCGCTAATATTAAATATCTTGCATTCATTTGTTGAAAATATAAACAGGATGTTCATAAAATCAGATGTGGAATCATCTGCGACTGAAAGATAAACTTTAGTCACTATCTTCCATCGTCAAGATAACCTCTTGTGGGGTATTCATGTTGAAAAGGGAAACATTCTCAATTGAATATTGATAGAAAGATTTTTCTGTGAATTGAAAAATCCACGATTGAAATGAAGTTATTTTTTGTGAATGTCTAACAGAAAACAACTACTTCCCCGGCTAAAGCCACGCTGGACATTGAACTACATCTGATAGATATTCTGAAAAGGCCCTAACCCAAAAGAAAAAATTGAAATTGAAAATTTGCATTTTCATTCGATAGTTATTTGATTTTCTATTCCAGTTTTGATTAAGAACTCATAAAGATGAATGAGGCAAAGAAGAATGTTTTCCAAAAGGGAGTACTCACCAGAAATCATTCGTAACATTGACGCAGGAGAGACATCGCATTCACTAGGTCTTCAATACATTTTTGTCGACGAAAATCTATTTCACGCTTCCACGATCATCAGGAAGACCGGAAGAAATGGGAAACACATTTTCAAGAAGCAATCTCACTTTGCAAAGATGGAAAAAGTTAGAATCATTTCTTTTGGAGAGACACTTTGAAATCGTGGATTTTTCAATTCACAGAAAAATCTTTCTATCAATATTCAATTGAGAATGTTTCCCTTTTCATCTTGCATTCATTCGATATATACAATAAAGCATTGAACTCTCCAAATGAAATGGAATTATTTCATATTGTAACGTAAATAAACTTAACTTGGTTTTACTTATTTATTTCACACTTAAATTTACAACTAATTCATATTACTAACTACGCCACTGTATCGCTCGACTTTATCGGCTGCTGAGACTGTCACTCCCTCTTGAGGGCTGCCTATTTATCTCCGTTACAGAATTCTCGATGTTTCCAATTCTGGCAGTTGGCAACCAGCATGTTCCAGTTGTTTCCAATATCGACTGTTATTATCTGCGGCGGCGTGACTGGATTGTTCTCGAATATCTCCGGGAATGATATCATCGTTGTCGATGGCAACGACTGAGGCGACAGGTCCGGCCTAGGTTCGTTACATTGCCCCCTTCTTAAAGACATTCCGTCCCGAAATGTCATCCTTGGAGTGTGACGCTATCTTCATGACTCCCCATATCTGCACCATGAAGTTTGATGGAAGTAACACTCCACTGTCTCCATGATCGGTCGTGGAAGAGGGTTACAGCAAACCAAAATCTTGACGCCGCTGGATCTGAATATCGCCTCCAGCATACTTCTTATGACTCTCCAGTCCAACCCATCAATACCACAGGACAATTTTGGGATTGCTAGATCCACCAGATTCTGGTCCACCATAGTATCTCTTAGTTTGGTGAGACTCTTCCAGACATCTTCATAGGACGGTTCATCTTGGGAATGCCTCTTGGTAACTAGGTAGTGGATGTTTCTCTGGCCTTTCTTCAACTATAGCACCCCACCAACTTCTGGATTCTGCTCCCGCAGTGTTTGGAGTTGACCAAATTTCTTGGAGAACATTACGGCGATGCCCCTGGACATTCGAAGATCTTCTGCCACACAGTGTGCTGGTGCGTAGTCAGCAGGCACCTCGAAAAGGTCTCGTGACTCCTCTCTAGTAACCCCATGTAGAACTTTCTGCCCGTTTGAATACAAGGACATAAACTTCTCAAACATCATATCATCCTCCGGTGGCATGAGGGTGCGAACTTGGTCATGGTTTCCAGCGTGAGGGGCCAGCCTGTTGAAATGAACGACCCTTGGTTCCCCTCGGGGTGGCTTCCGGATTCGGTACACAAGGTCGTTTATCCTTTTCACGATTTTATACGGGCCTTCCCACGAGTTCCGCAACTTTGGTGATAGTCCACGACGACGTTTGGGGTTGTACAGCGAAACCAGGTCATCAACCTTAAATCCTCAAGCGTCGGCCTTAATGTCATAGGTCTTCTCCATTTTATCGCTGGCACTCTGGATGTTCAACCGGACTCGTTCGTGGATGTCGTCCATTCTCTGCCGAAGTTTGCTGACGTAGTCCTCTCCCACAGTGTCTTGTCCTGGCGGTATCCCAAACTTCAGGTCACAAGGCAGTCGCAGTTCTCGGCCCATTATAATACTAGCAGGAGTTTGACCGGTTGAATCGTGTACTGCGGATCGATAGGCCATCAGGAACAAATGAAGATACTGGTCCCAGTCTCTTTGATGGTCAGAGATAACCTTGGACAAGTGGCGGTTGATCGTCCTGTTCATCCGTTCCACCATTCCATCGGACTGCGGATGTAGGGCCGTGGTTCTTGTCTTGCGGATGTTCAGCAGTAGACATATTTCTTGGAACAGGTTGGATTCGAAATTTCTGCCTTGATCCGAGTGCAGCTCCATTGGAATACCGAATCGACATATCCACTCTTTCACCAAGACGTCGGCGACGGTGATGGCTTCCTGGTTAGGCAGGGCATAGGCTTCTGTCCACTTACTGAAGTAGTCCATTGCCACAAGGATGTATTTATTCCCGTGAACGGATACGGGAAACGGGCCGGCGATGTCAATGGCGATTCTCCCGAACGGGCTGCCTACGTTGTACTGACGCATCGGGGCCTTGGGTCGTATTCGAGGTCCATTGCTAGCAGCATATACAGCGCACTTTCTGCACCAGTCCTGGACGTCAGCTTGACAATTGGCCCAGTAAAACCGTTGCCTCATTTTCTGCAGGGTCTTCGTCACTCCCAGATGTCCTCCAGCGACTCCATCATGGATATCCCGCAGCACTTCCTCTCTTCTGTTCCTGGGAACAATTATTTGGCGTCTGTCTTCCCCACCAATCTCGGCTTCCAACACACGTTTCAGGATCCCATTGTCCAGAATAGGAGAGTTCCATTGTGCCCAATAGGACTTAACAGTCGGCGAGTAACCTGCGACTTCCTGCCATGATGGTCTTCGATTGCCCTTCTTCCAGCTGACGACTAAGCCAAGGTCGGGGTCTTTCTCTTGATCTTTCTGGATCTTGCTGTCATTCCAGTTGTCATCCATTGCCGCGGTTCTACAAAGTGTTGCTTCTTTCTCTTCTGCTCGTCGGCAATGTGAGCAATCATCTGGACATGGTCTTCGCGACAAGGCATCTGCATTCTTATGGCTAGTTCCGGCTTGATGTTCGCTCTCGAAATCGAATTCTTGGAGTCTCTCGATCCAACGTGCTACTTGACCCTTAGGATTTTTGAACTGTAAGAGCCATTTGAGAGCTGCATGGTCAGTTCTCAACAGGAATCTTCTTCTATACACGTACTTGTAGAAGTGCTTCACTCCCTTTACAACTGCTAACAGCTCTCGCCTGGTGACACAGTAATTGCGCTCTGGTTTGCTAAGCGTCTTGCTGAAATAACCAATGACCCTCTCCTGTCCCTCCTGGATCTGAGATAGGACAGCTCCAAGTCCCACGTTGCTGGCGTCCGTATCCAAAATGAATTGCCCTTTGGGTAGGGGATAGCTCAGTATAGGTGCGTTGATCATGGCTCCTTTCAGCTTCCTGAATGAGTCTTGACATTCCTCGGACCACTGGAACTTTGTTTGGCCTTCCGTGAGCCTGGTCAGTGGTTTAGCGATGTTGGCGAATCCCAGCACATATCGGCGATAGTATGTGCATAAACCAAGGAAACTTCGAAGTTGGTGAATGTCTTTTGGGATGGGCCAATCCTTAACAGCTTTGATCTTCTGGTCATCCACTGCTACTCCTTTCCCAGAGACAACGTGGCCGAGGTATCGTACTTCTTTTTGGAACAGATGGCATTTCTCAGGGCTCAGCTTCAATCCGGAGTTCCTCAGTCGCAGGAATACTTCCTCCAAGTTTTTCACGTGGTCCTCGAACGATCTGCCGACCACAATTATGTCGTCGAGATACACTAGACACGTGTTCCATGAGAGTCCCTTCAGTACTGTTTCCATCAATCTTTCGAATGTGGCGGGAGCATTACAGAGCTCGAATGGCATAACGGTGAACTGCCACAATCCTGAGCCGATGGTAAAAGCAGTCTTTTCTCGATCTTCCTGAGCCAGTTCTACTTGCCAGTATCCACTCTTTAGATCAAGGGTCGAGAAAATCGTGGAACCAGCCAACGTGTCTAGGGTGTCATCTATGTTCGGGAGAGGGTAACTGTCCTTCTTCGTGACATCATTGAGTTGGCGATAGTCTACACAAAAGCGTGTCGATCCATCCTTTTTCCTCACCAGTACGACTGGAGAGGACCAGGGACTGTCAGATGGTTCGATAACTCCTTCTTTTCCCATATCGCTGACTATTTTGTCAGCCTCTTCCTTCTTGGCAAGAGGAAGTCTTCTTGCTGATTGCCGGATCGGTCGAGCACCTCCAGTATCAATCTTGTGCTGGACCACATTAGTTCGACCCCCTTTTCCTTGTCCGGTATCGAAGATGTCTTGGTACTTTTTGACTAAATCTCCTAGTTTGGGCTGTTGAGCTGGTTTCATATCTTTGGAAGAGATGGCAACTAATTTTTCTAGTTCTGTGGGCAAGTTGTTGGGTTGGCTAATCGTACCTCGTACGCCCCGGATCACAGATGAAACTGACGAGCAGTGCCCTAAAATTGTTCCTTTCTTTAAGGTCACTGGAAAGTAATTGACATTCATGACCCTCACCGGTACAAATTTTTCAGCACGTAACAGGGTTTTCCCTAGGGCAATCCCTCGTATAATTTTCTCATCATGAAGTTTGGGCTCGAACATCACCACGTCTCCACTGCTCGCACTATCGTCCAGGCGAGCCGCCAGGATGGTTTCAGCCCTCTCAGGTACGCTTACATCTTCAGCCAACAGCACACGGATCAACTCTTCACTTCTCCCATGAAGTACCAGCTATTGTCCGTTGACACGTAGGACGCCGTCTTTGAAATCCAATTCAAACCCTCTGGAATTCATGATGTCCATTCCGATGATTGCATCGTCTTCGATTTTCGCTACAAGTGCCTGATGTTTCACTTCAGTGCTGCCCAGAATTATTTCAATCGGTAGCTCGCCATATACAGTAGCTGGCTCCCCTGTTGCTGTGCGTAGCTTCCAAGTTGTCGGTTCAATTCGTTCCGGTGTTCTGGCAAAGGAAGGCCCGAGAATTGTCCTAGTCGCACCTGTATCTAGCAGCATGGTGCAAGGCTCGTTATTGATGAGACCGTCTACGAAAACACCTCTGTTCTGTCGTTGCAGGGTAGCGACATATGCGTTGTTAACCGGGGCTTGCTGGACACAGGCCGACGATTGCCCCTTCTCGTCGACCTTCTTTAGTTTTCCTGCATCGGAGTCGTGTTTTCGAATGTTGTACATTTGCTACGCACATGTCCAATTTTGCCACAATTCCAGCATCTTATCTGTCTTTTCTCAGGCAAAACTTCCTTCATCACTTTTCTTATGGCAGCTTCCAAGTCAGCATGCTCCTGTGAGTCTTCTTCAATACTTCGAACTTTACTTTGGTTTTTGCAGGATTGTTTTGCTGCCTCAAACTCCAAAGTGCGTCTACGAGATGTGTTGGACGAGCTAGTGTCAACGCTTGTCTGGTTTCTTGGTCACGGAGTCCATCCAAGAATGCCTGAACCGCTAATCGCTCCATTACATTTTCCGGTGTGGCTGGATATGCGAGACGAACCAAGCGTGCAATGTCAACTTCGAATTCTTGTACGGATTCGCCCGATTTCTGGCAGCGATTTTTCAGTTGGGAGTGGTATACGTGTTCCAAATGGGCCTGGCCATATCGTAATTCTAGATGTTCAATCAGCTGATCATAGTCCTCCTGTTCTTGGGCGGTGAGAGTTTGTAGAATATTCGTCGCTTCTCCACGTAATGCAAGTGTTAGTGCTACAGCTCTTTCCCCTGCATTCCATCCATTTGCTTTGGCCGCTGCTTCAAACTGTCGGGGTTTTTTTTTTTTTTGGGGTTGGAAAGCTTCCCTATTTCAGAAATGACCTTGACATCTTGTATACCCTCTTGAACTTTATCCAAGTTCAAACTCAAGTCCAGCATTGCATTTTTGTTAACCATCTCTGTGGAGGGCGCACTATCAATTCGTTTTTCCAGCTTACTGATCGTTTCCTTTATTTTGTCCATTTCTGCCTCGACAGTTCCTATTCTTTTTTCTAGACGATTCGCCACACCACAGAGTTCTTTTTTTAGGCCTTCTGTGTTTTCTAGGAGCTTATCTTCCGGGCTTCTTGAATTTTCTAGAAGCTTCTCTTCCAGATTTCTAGAATTTTCTCGAAGCTTCTTTTCCAGATTTCTAGAATTTTCTTCAAGTTTTTCTATTATCGGACTCAAATCACCTCCGGAAACTTCGAATAAAAATGTTTCGGGGTCCTCACCTTCTTGTATAAGTCTTTCTGCAAGTCTCTCCTGAAGTTCTAGCTTTTTACCCGTTGTTTCCAGTTCCCTTTCCTCCAATTCCTATTTCAATTCCGCTACCTTTAAATCCGCAAGGCGCACTTTTCTTGAACACATTTTGTCTTTGACGAGGTATCAGTATGTTTCACACGAAAAGTTTATCAGTTTGTTTAAAATTCACTTCGCGAATTCTTTTCCACGGGCCACCAGTCTATTGTCTGTTTCACGCGAACAGTGTATCAGTTTATATTCCCACGCACAATTGTCCACTTCGCGAAAACCGGGTCACTGTCTATTTTGGGCGTGAAAAAAGGTCTATCAATTTATTTTTCTGACTATCCACTCCACGATCACTTGTTTATTTTCAAAATCTCGCTTCCGACACCAATTGTAACGTAAATAAACTCAACTTGGTTTTACTTATTTATTTCACACTTAAATTTACAACTAATTCATATTACTAACTACGCCACTGTATCGCTCGACGTTATCGGCTGCTGAGACTGACACCCCCTTTGAGGGCTGCCTATTTATCTCCGTTACAGAATTCTCGATGTTTCCAATTCTGGCAGTTGGCAACCAGCATATTCCAGTTGTTTCCAATATCGACCGTTGTTATCTGCGGCGGCGTGACTGGATTGTTCTCGAATATCTCCGGGGATGATATCATCGTTGTCGATGGCAACGACTGAGGCGACAGGTCCGGCCTAGGTTCGTTACAATATATTCACTGTGGAGAATGTTTTTTCTGACTAAGAGTGATATCCAGGACAATACATTGAAATTTAGTTGAGCTTCAACTTGAACATTAAAAATGTATAACTTACGAATGCACTTTTCGACGTGTTTTCATGTTGAGGTCTGAAACCGCACTCTATTCAATAACCTCCTGATTTTTTTAACATCTGTCGGTAGTACCACATCCAGTATACGTATGAATTCCTTCAAGATATTTATATCTTTTATTTTCATAGATAACAAGAATGTCCGCCTTTCCCGGAAGATAAATTAAAATAATCTGGCGCATTTGGTCAAGTTGTAGAAAGACCGGTGAGACCAAGAACACCATCCAGAAAACTCATCTAACTCACTAGCTCTAAACATTATGACACACTCTTTCACTAGGTCATCTCTTCTTTGATTTTTCAATCTCTGCAGATGATTGTCTACCAACT
This sequence comes from Gonioctena quinquepunctata, assembly GCA_018342105.1. NCBI lineage: Eukaryota > Metazoa > Arthropoda > Insecta > Coleoptera > Chrysomelidae > Gonioctena > Gonioctena quinquepunctata. The sequence continues at coordinate 34,919 of JAFIRS010005277.1, forward strand.
AAACTGGACTATGGTTCACATGATCTCATTCGTGGTCATACATCGTAAACAACCTAATCTAAAAAATAAAATGATTACATAGACAAGTTCTTTATGAGGATTCCGATCACCCACGAACCTCTCTCAGAAAAGGTCGATGCCATTACGGTCTATTTGAAAAAAAATTCTCCTTTCGAAGTTCTGGACTGCTCATATTGAATACATGATTTTTTTCCTGTTCAAAACTTCACTTTTTTGATATATTTGGTAAACTCCAACCAAAACATTTTCAATAAATGAATGACTTCATTATCAAATTAGAATTAAAGAAGACTGTTATTTGTTAAAGAAGTAGTTCTTTTTTCTTCAGTTCTCCGTATGTTACAAACTTCTTGGGAGATACTGTGTTACGATTATTGTCTTCCTTGACGCCGTTTTCGTCATTGCCTCAAAAACAATAGCACGTTATTTATAGCGGGTAAATGATACATCTTCCAGTTTGGGGTCCCATTATGAGAAGACATTCTGCTCGTCTTGTTTCCATCCCAATCTCTTATTAAGTCGGTTATCACAAGAACAGTATCATAAATGGGTGCTGCTTTTTGCCGCTCCAGATCCTGCTGAGAGAAATTAGTTTAATCTTGCTCAACAACAATGAAATGAGTCATGAATGTATAAGGGAATCATTTGTGACGCTTTATCTTAAATGAAAACAACATCAACAAAGTTATGTTGAGCTCTGAAGCAATTTCACTGCTACCGAAATGGATGGAAGATTTGGAAACTAACTTTGAGGAGAATGTTTCTGTTTAATGACGAAAGCAAATCATTGGAATTATCGGGGGTCGAACCGAATACTACCCAAAGTGGCATAAATCCTCCACTAGTCTTATAGTAAAGTGGATGTTATGGACAATAAGATATAATCATAAAGAATGGAAAAAGGGTTTTCTATGACTACCTGAGAATCAGCTCATTTATGAGTCTTTCCATTTCAACACTATTTCTGTGTTAGCTGTAATGAAACGAATTTCATTGAATTATAAAACCCAAATGTGTTTCCCTAATGAAGTTCATATATATATATATATATATATATATATATATATATAAATATTTATATATATATATATATATAAATGTATTTATTTATTTATATACAGGGTGTTAGTGAATATGGGCGACAAACTTCAGGTGGTGATTCTGCATGAAAAACTAATGACAGTTTGCTATATAACTTTTGTCCGCAAATGCTTCGTTTAACGAGATTGAAGCTTTTTTAAAAAACTGAGTTTTATTTATTGCTCTGAAACCAGTCGAATATGCGAATGAAATTTGATGAGTTTCGAAGAGTAATTATCGCGCATTTTTTGACATTCAAGTAAGAATTTAATGTTCATCATTGGCGCGTATACGGGTAATGATTTCAATTTTTCTAAAGAAAATAATGATACGCCCCAGGGATATTTCAAATAAATTTTTTTTTTGAATTTTCGTTCAATTTATAACAAAAAATCTCTCGTGCCTTTTTTTCGAATGGGGCGCCATTTTTATGAAAAAAATTAAACATTTTAACGCGTATTACTTTATACATTATCTAGTAGCAATTATAGTAGGCTACTGTCAACATTCTGTTAAATACGAATATTTCAACAAAATGTCAAATTCGCGTTTCTTCATTTTCAAGCTATAGTTTCAATGATAAAAAGTAATTAATTTTTCTTTTATGGAAAAGAATGGAAAATGATACAAATACGGAATTGTTAGACATGCATTTTGTCTATGGTCGAAGTAATGGAAATGGTCGGCAAGCTCGACGATTGTATGCTGAGTTGTATCCAGGACGTAGGGTACCCCATCACACAATATTTGCTCGTCTTCACGAACGTTTGCGCGGAAAGGTTCATTTAAGAAACAAACGGCTGACTGCGGGCGCCCTCGAGAAGTACGAATTTTGCAACAAGAAGAAGCAGTTCTCGAGTTGAGCGGAGTCACCTGAAACAAGTACTCGAAAAATTGCCAACATACTGAATGTAAGCAACTTCACTGTATTTAAAATTCTTGAAGAACAGCAATTGTATTCGTCTCATATTCAACGTTCAACTCTACTACCTAGAGACTTTTTTCCGCGCATAGTTTTTTGCCATTGGATCCTTTATCAAATCGCTCAAATTCCTAATTTTTTAAATGGAGCTTTGTTCACTGACGAGGCTAATTTTGGACGACAGTGTATACGAAATTTCCCTCAACAATCACCTCTGGGCTAAGGAAAATCCACATGGAATATTTGAAGCTCATTTTCAGCATCAGTTTTCAGTAATTGTATGGCTTGGCTCTTACCTTAATTTCCTACAGGGAGAGTTACCTGTTCTTCTGAAGAAATTCATCTACAGCTGAGACAACATAACGGGTTCATGCATGATGGTGCACCACTCCATTCTAGCATTATTGTACGTAATCACTTAGATACACTATATCCAAATCGTTGGATAGGTAGGGGAGGTACGGAACATTAGCCTGCTCGATATTCCGGATTCAAATCCTCTAGATTTTTGCATTTGGGGTTTTCTTAAGTCATTAGTTTATTCCACTCCCGTCGAAAATGTTGAAGACCTGAGGAATTATAGCTGGCTGTGAGACAATAAGAAATACACCAGGAATATTTGCGCGAATACGACAATCAATGAGGCGAAGAGTTGAATCTTGTATCACGTCTGAGGGAGTTAATTTTGAACATTTGTTGTAGTTTTGCGCCTATTCATTCATTAGTGTTATTTTCTGTTATTGATCTGGTTTAACGATATTGTATCAGATAGTTCTTGATAATGTATTGAAGAAATGAAAAATACGCGTTAAGATGTTTATTTTCATTGCATAAAAACGGCGCCCCATACGAAAAAAGGCAGGAGAGATTTTTTGTCACAAATTGAACGAGGAATTCGATGCGCAATATTTACCTCTCAAAACTCACCAAATTTCATTTGCATATCTCGACCATTTTCAGAGCAATAAATAAATGGTCAGTTTTTAAGAAAAACTTCAACACCCCGTAGCTCGGAAAACGAAGCATTTGCGGACAAAAATTATATTGCAAACTGTCATTACTTTTTCATGCAGAATCACCCCCTATATATATATATATATATATATATATATATATATATATATATATATATATATATATATATAAAATCGAGGAAGTTCTTGGGTTTGGTAATTCAAAAATAAAAATTAGAACGTTGAATTAACGTTTCGCCACTGGCCTGAGGCTTCTTCAGTATTTATTCATTTTATTTGTAAAATGGTAACAGGTATATAACACCATTGCTGGGCAATTATTCGAAGGTATTAATACTAGTTGATTACAATTCATTAATTCGACAGTTTGTATGCAACACCATTGCTGAAAAAAGAAAATAGTTTAACATATTTATATATGGGCGTTATAAATTAAAATGTGGCCATCTATTGTGAATGATGATTTCTCATGAAAAGTACGTACCATGGCAACTGTTCGAGGGTGTTGACATTATATAGATTTGCAGATTTGTTTTGTATTTACTATCATAGGATTGTGTGGTGATCTTTCTTTGTGCGGAAACGAGATAGTTTTTCTTTCGTTTCGAACACTTTGGATGATTGATGTGGAATGTGTCATGTGATAGGTAGTGACGTGAATGGGGGAATTGATATTTCGATTGCAATAGTTGATGTACATGATTTACGTATCGTAGTTCGCCTTTTGATATGTTGGGGTTGATTGCGGCATTTTATGTGCTATGGGAGAAGTTTTAATTTTGGTATATATGGTTGTTTGTAATTAAAATGTTTTAACGTGTTGAATTATGGTGTGGGAAATTCTATTTAAATTATTAATATCCGTTCTGTTGTTCATTGCCTTTTTTATGAAAAGCATTTCTTTGATGTTTCTTTTGTCTTCGTTAGATTCATATGTTAGAATTTTGGTATTGTTGAAATCCGGGTTATGATTGTTTTGATATGTTTAATTAGAGCTGTGTTTGATTTCTTCATATATTTGTGCCCTTTAATTCTGTTTTCTAATAGTTGTGACGTCATACCTATATATTCTTGGTCACAATCTTTGCAGGGGATACTAGATGCCAGATAGGATTTTTTCATTTTCTGGTCTTGGTTTTTTAGAGGGGTATAAACTTGTTTAAGAAGGTTTTTAGATTTATAGCATGTTCGGATATAATGTTTCTGTAGGATGTTGCTTATATTTCCTGATAGAAGTATGGAATTGTGTTGAATTTTTCGGTGTTGTTTTGGTTTTTTGTTGTTGTGAAGAGCTGTAAAGTTTGTGAATGCCTGGTTTTATAATTTTTTCGATTAAGATTCGAGGTTAGTTGTTATTACCCGTAGTTTTTCAGATTTTGTACAATGTGTTTTTTCAGAATTGGGGACTACTTAGGTGGAGGGCTCTGTCTGCTAGGCCTGTTATGATGCTTTTTTCGTGACATTGAGTGATTGGAATTGTAATTTAGGTACCTGCCTGATCAAGTTGGTTTACTATACTATTCAGTTCTATGTGGTTGTTTTGTCTAATGAGTGTCATATCTAGGAAATTAATTTTGTTGTGATCTTCGTTTTCGATTGTAAATTCAATTTCAGGATAGTATTTATTGAAGTGTTCTAGAAGATAGTTCATTTGGTTCACAGGTACTGCCATTATGCAGTCGTCGACATAGCGTTTGAACAAGGGAAGTTTGAACGTTAGGTTGTTGATGACAGTTTTTTCTAGGAGTTCCATTACAATTTGTGCTATTGTGCTTGAGATTGGGGATTCCATAGCACAGCCATCAATTTGTTGGTGGAAATAATTATTGTATTGGAAATAATTCGTGGATAGTGTTTGTTCTATTGCTTGGATAAATCTGTTTTGGGTAGTGGGGAGTGTTCTTCTAATAAATTCTCTTTTCGTTCTATTGTTTTTCTCACTAGTTCGTTCGGGATGTTGGTATATAGAGAGATGACATCAAGTGAAATTTGGATGTGGTTATTTGGAATAGTAATATTACTTATGAATTTTTTGAAATCGAAAATGTCTTTTATGTAGAAATCGTTTGTACCAGTTATTTTCGATATGATGTTAGCTAGAAATTTTGATAAACTGTAATAAGGGGATTGGATGGTTTATACAATAGGTCTGAGGGGGTGGTTCGCTTTATGTAGTTTGAGTGGGCCGTATATTTTCGGAGCCGTGGCATTATACATTTTCAATCATTTTTCCTGTGTCTTGGAATTTATGTTTTCTTGTAGCTTTTTTATTATGTTGTTATCTGTTTGGAATTTATAAGTGGGATATGACTTCAGTTTTTTATAAGTGTTGGTGTCCTGTAATATGTTTTTTCCATTATGACTGTTTTATGGCTATTATCAGGTTTAAGGATGGTGATTTGGGGATTATCATGTAGGAACTATTAGAAAACAGAATTAAAGGGCACAAATATATAAAAAATCGAACACAGCACTAAATCAACATATCATCAACGACAATCATAACCCGGATTTCAACAGTACCAAAACCCTGGCACCAGTTGTGTGCAATCATTAAACCAGTCACAAACGCGATTTTTCTATTGACGCAACTTATCTTCGTCCACTTGCGAAACTGCAACCCAATTTCGATGCAACATAAATAAACGAAACCTCTCACAAAACTAAACCTGTTGGTTGCATATCAACCAGTTGTGTGCGATCGATATAGTGGAGTGGCTCGTAGGTGAATTTTTAAAGTTGTCTTGCCGTTCAATAGTTTTTGATCAAATGCCTAGAGCTTTGTCGACTGACGAACTTGGAATATTGCTCTAGTGCAGGAAAGGGAGAAATATCCTTGCTTACATGATTATAAAATTGACGAGTACGCGAAAAGAGATGTTGGAGTTGGACCGGGTCTTGCATTTTCTGCTACTGAAAAGAACCTTCTCTTGTAATTTTCATTGAAATCAGGATGAACTCAAAAAATGCACTCGGGATTTCCTTCGTCTCAAATACAAGGCATGAACCACTGAATCTTCATCGGACCACGACGACATCGTTCAAACTAAACACCAAATAGGTTGCACAAATGGACGTCAAATGACGCGACTGGTTTCATGCAACTGGTCACATGCAACTGGTTGTTTATATGGACAAGCGATCCAAGTGTTTTTTAATTAAATTTGTTTCATGCGAGTTGAAAAAAAATAATTCTAATTGGATATTGGCTAATATAGTGTAACGAACCTAGGCCGGACCTGTCGCCTCGCGCGTTGCCGTCGACAGCGATGAGATCATCCCCGGAGATATTCGAGAACCATCCAGTCGCTCTGCCACGGAAAACAACGGTCAATATTGGAAACAATTGGAACATGCCAGAATTCGAAACATCGAGAATGCTGTATCGGAGATAAATAGACGACCCTCAAGTGGAGTCGACACAGTCTGAACGAGCCCATACGATCGAGCTATACAGTTAGTAATATAAATTAGTTGTGAATTTAAGAGTGAAATAAATTAGCAAAAACCAAGTTAAGTTTATTTACGTTACAATTGGTGTCGGAAGTGAGATTTTGAAAATAAACAAGTGATCGTGGAGTGGATAGTCAGAAAAATAAATTGATAGACCTTTCTGTACGCCCAAAATAGACAGTGGCCTGGTTTTCGCGAAGTGGACAATTGTGCGTGGGAATATAAACTGATACGCTGTTTGCGTGAAACAGAAAATAGACAGTGGCCCGGTTTTCGCGAAGTGGACAATTGTGCGTGGGAATATAAACTGATACACTCTTCGCGTGAAACAGACAATAGACTGGTGGCCCGTGGAAAAGAATTCGAGTGAATTTTTAACAAACTGATAACTTTTCGTGTAAAACAGACTGATACCTCGTCAAAGACAAAATGTGTTCAAGAAAAGTGCGCCTTGCGGATTTGAAGGTAGCGGAATTGAAACAGGAATTGGAGGAAAGGGAACTGGAAACAACAGGTAAAAAGCAAGTACTCAGGAAAAATTTGAAGGAAAATAAGGCCCCAAATTTTCCCAACTGAAACTACTAAATCCTTGAAAGAAGAACTGCAACAAAATTCTAGAAATCTGGAAGAGAAGCTTTCTAGAAATCTGGAAGAGAAGCTTCAAGAAAATTCTAGAAATCTGGAAGAGAAGCTTCTAGAAAATTCAAGAAGCCTGGAAGAGAAGTTCCTGGAAAACACAGAAGGCCTAAAAAAAGAATTGTGTGGTGTGGCTAATTTTCTAGAAGAAAGAATGGAAACCGTTGAGACAGAGATAGATAAAATTAGGGAGCAAATGAATACGGAGGTAGATAAAATCAAAGATGGGGTCGAGGCAGAAATGGACAAAATAAAGGAAACGATCAGTAAGCTGGAAAAACAAATTAATAGTGCGTCCTCCACAGAGATGGTTAACGAAAATGCAATGCTGGACTTTGAACGTGGATAAAGTTCAAGAGGGTATAAAAGATGTCAAGGTCATTTCAGAAATAGGGAAGCTTTCCATGAAGCCGCCTCAGTTCGACGGAAAAACTCCATAGGCAAATTACCGCCGGCAGTTTGAAGCAGCGGCCAAAGCAAACGGATGGAATGCAGGGGAAAGAGCTGTAGCACTGACACTTGCATTACGTGGAGAAGCGACAAATATTCTACAAACTCTCACCGCCCAAGAACAGGAGGACTATGATCAGCTGATTGAACATCTAGAATTACGATATGGCCAGGCCCATTTGGAACACGTATACCACTCCCAACTGAAAAATCGCTGCCAGAAAGCGGGCGAATCCTTACAAGAATTTGAAACTGACATTGCACGCTTGGTTCGTCTCGCATATCCAGCCATACCGGAAAATGTAATGGAGCGATTAGCGGTTCAGGCATTCTTGGATGGACTCCGTGAACAAGAAACCAGACAAGCGTTGATATTAGCTCGTCCAACACATCTCGTAGACGCACTGGCACGCGCTTTGGAATTCGAAGCAGCAAAACAATGCTGCAAAAGCCAAAGTAAAGTTCAAACGATTGGGGAAGACTCACAGGAGCCTGCTAACTTGGAAGCTGCCATAAGAAAAGTGATGAAGGAAGTGTTGCCTGAGAAAAGACAGATAAGATGCCGGAATTGTGCAAAATTGGACATGTGCGTAGCAAATGTCCAACATTCATCGACTCCGATGCAGGAAAACTAAAGAAGGTCGACGAGAAGGGGCAATCGTCGGCATGTGTCCGGCAAGCCCCGGTTAACAACGCATATGTCGCTATCCTTCAACGACAGAACAAAGGTGTCTTCGTAGACGGTCTCATCAATAACGAGCCTTGCACCATGCTGCTAGATACAGGCGCGACTAGGACAATATCTCGGGCCTTCCTTTGCCAGAACACCGGAACGGATTGAACCCACAACTTGTAAGCTACGCACAGCAACAGGGAGCCAGCTACTGTATATGGCGAGCTACCGATTGAAATAATTTTGGGCAGCACTAAAGTGAAACATCAGGCACTTGTAGCGGACATCGAAGACGATGCAATCATCGGAATGGACATCATGAATTCCAGAGGGTTTGAATGGATTTCAAAGACGGCGCCTCGGTCAACGGGAAGAGCTGGGCTTCATGGGAGAAGTGAGGGGTTGATCCGTGTGTTGTTGGCTGAAGATGTAAGCGTACCTAGAGGGCTGAAACCATTCTGGAGGCTCGCCGGACGGGGTACGAGCGTGGAAACGTGGTGATGTTCGAGCCCAAACTTCATGATGAGAAAATTGGACGAGGGATTGCACTAGGGAAAACCTTGTTGCGTGCTGACAAATTTGTGTCCGTAAGGGTCATTAATGTCAATTATTTTCCAGTGACCTTGAAGGAAGGAACAATATTGGGGCACTGCTCGTCAGTTTCCTCAGTAATCCGGAGTGTACGAGGTACGATTAGCCAACCCAACAACTTGCCCACAGAACTAGAAAAATTAGTTGCCATCTCTTCCAAAGATATAAAACCAGCTCAACAGCCCAAACTAAGAGATTTAGTTAAGAAGTACCAAGACATCTTCGATACCGGACAAGGAAAAGGAGGTCGAACTAATGTGGTCCAGCACAAGATTGATACTGGGGGTGCCCGACCGATCCGGCAATCAGCAAGAAGACTTCCTCTTGCCAAGAAGGAAGAGGCTGACAAAATAGTCAGCGATATGGGAAAAGAAGGAGTTATCGAACCATCTGACAGTCCCTGGTCCTCTCCAGTCGTACTGGTGAAGAAAAAGGATGGATCGACACGCTTTTGTGTAGACTATCGCCAACTTAATAATGTCACGAAGAAGGACAGTCACCCTCTCCCGAGAATAGATGACACCCTAGACACGTTGGCTGGTTCCACGATTTTCTCGACCCTTGATCTGAAGAGTGGATACTGGCAAGTAGAACTGGCTCAGGAAGATCGAGAAAGACTGCTTTACCATCGGCTCAGGATTGTGGCAGTTCACCGTTATGCCATTCGGCTCTGTAATGCTCCCGCCACATTCGAAAGATTGATGGAAACAGTACTGAAGGGACTCTCATGGAACACGTGTCTAGTGTATCTCGACGACATAATTGTGGTCGGCAGATCGTTTGAGGACCACGTGAAAAGCTTGGAGGAAGTATTCCTGCGACTGAGGAACTCCGGATTGAAGCTGAGCCCTAAGAAAGGCCACCTGTTCCAAAAAGAAGTACGATACCTCGGCCACGTTGTCTCTGGGGAAGGAGTAGCAGTGGATGACCAGAAGATCAAAGCTGTTAAGGATTAGCCCATCCCAAAAGACATTCACCAACTTCGAAGTTTCCTTGGTTTATGCACATACTATCGCCGATATGTGCTGGGATTCGCTCAACATCGCTAAACCACTGACCAAGCTCACGGAAGGCCAAACAAAGTTCCAGTGGTCGAAGAATGTCAAGACTCATTCAGGAAGCTGAAAGGAGCTTTGATCAACGCACCTATACTCGAGCTATCCCCTACCAAAGGGAAATTCATTTTGGATACGGACGCCAGCAACGTGGGACTTGGAGCTGTCCTATCTCAGATCCAGGAGGGACAGGAGAAGGTCATTGGTTATTTCAGCAAGACGGTTAGCAAACCAGAGCGCAATTACTGTGTCACCAGGCGAGAGCTGTTAGCTGTTGTAAAGGAGTGGAACACTTCTACAAGTACGTGTATGGAAGAAGATTCCTGTTGAGAACTGACACGCAGCTCTCAAATGGCTCTTACAGTTCAAAAATCCTGAGGGTCAAGTAGCACGTTGGATCGAGAGACTCCAAGAATTCGATTTCGAGATCGAACATCGAGCCGGAACTGGCCATAAGAATGCAGATGCCTTGTCGCGAAGACCATGTCCAGATGATTGCTCACATTGCCGACGAGCAGAAGAGAAAGAAGCAACACTTTTTAGAACCGCGGCAATGGATGACAACTGGAATGACAGCAAGATCCAGAAAGACCAAGAGAGAGACCCCGACCTTGGCTTAGTCGTCAGCTGGAAGAAGGGCAATCGAAGACCATCATGGCAGGAAGTCGCAGGTTACTCGCCGGCTGTTAAGTCCTATTGGGCACAATGGAACTCTCTTATTCTGGACAATGGGATCCTGAAACGGGTGTTGGAGGCCGACATTGGTGGGGAAGACAGACGCCAAATAATTGTTCCCAGGAACAGAAGAGGAAGTGCTGCGGGAAATCCATGATGGAGTCGCCGGAGGACATCTGGGAGTGACGAAGACCCTGCAGAAAGTGAGGCAACGGTTTTACTGGGCCAATTGTCAAGCTGACGTCCAGGACTGGTGCAGAAAGTGCGCTGTATGCGCTGCTAGCGATGGACCTCGAATACGACCCAAGGCCCCGATGCGTCAGTACAACGTAGGCAGCCCGTTCGAGAGAATCGCCATTGACATCGCCGGCCCGTTTCCCGTATCCGACCACGGGAATAAATACATCCTTGTGGCAATGGACTACTTCAGTAAGTGGGCGAAGCCTATGCCCTGCCAACCAGGAAGCCATCACCGTCGCCGACGTCTTGGTGAAAGAATGGATATGTCGATTCGGTATTCCAATGGAGCTGCACTCGGATCAAGGCAGAAATTTCGAATCCAACCTTTTCCAAGAAATATGTCTACTGCTGAACATCCGCAAGACAAGAACCACGGCCCTACATCCGCAGTCCGATGGAATGGTGGAACGGATGAACAGGACGATCAACCGCCACTTGTCCAAGGTTGTCTCTGACCATCAAAGAGACTGGGACCAGTATCTTCATTTGTTCCTGATGGCCTATCGATCCGCAGTACACGAGTCAACCGGTCAAACTCCTGCTAGTATTATAATGGGCCGAGAACTGCGACTGCCTTGTGACCTGAAGTTTGGGATACCGCCAGGACAAGACACTGCGGGAGAGGACTACGTCAGCAAACTTCGGCAGAGAATGGACGACATCCACGAACGAGTCCGGTTGAACATCCAGAGTGCCAGCGATAAAATGAAGAAGACCTATGACATCAAGGCCGACGCAGGAGGATTTAAGGTTGATGACCTGGTTTGGCTGTACAACCCCAAACGTCGTCGTGGACTATCACCAAAGTTGCGGAACTCGTGGGAAGGCCCGTATAAAATCGTGAAAAGGATAAACGACCTTGTGTACCGAATCCATAAGCCACCCCGAGGGAAACCAAGGGTCGTCCATTTCAACAGGTTGGCCCCTTACGCTGGAAACATGACCAAGTTCGCACCCTCAAGCCACCGGAGGATGATATGACGTTCGAGAAGTTTATGTCCTTGTATTCAAACGGGCAGAAAGTTCTACATGGGGTTACTAGAGAGGAGTCACGAGACCTTTTCGAGGTGCCTGCTGACTACGCACTAGCGCACTGTGTGGCAGAAGATCTTCGAATGTCCAGGGGCATCGCCGTAGTGTTCTTCAAGAAATTTGGTCAACTCCAAACACTGCGGGAGCAGAATCCAGAAGTTGGTGGGGTGCTACAGTTGAAGAAAGGCCAGAGAAACATCTACTACCTAGTCACCAAGAGGCATTCCCAAGATAAACCGTCCTATGAAGATGTCTGGAAGAGTCTCACCAAACTAAGAGATACTATGGTGGACCAGAACCTGGTGGATCTAGCAATTCCAAAATTATCCTGTGGTATTGATGGGTTGGACTGGAGAGTCATAAGAAGTATGCTGGAGGCGATATTCAGATCCAGCGGCGTCAAGATTTTGGTTTGCTGTAACCCTCTTCCACGACCGATCATGAAGACCGTGGAGTGTTACTTCCATCGAACTTTACGGTGCAGATATGGGGAGTCATGCAGATATCGTCACACTCCAAGGATGAAATTTCGGGACGAAATGTCTTTAAGAAGGGGGCAATGTAACGAACCTAGGCCGGACCTGTCGCCTCGCGCGTTGCCGTCGACAGCGATGAGATCATCCCCGGAGATATTCGAGAACCATCCAGTCGCTCTGCCACGGAAAACAACGGTCAATATTGGAAACAATTGGAACATGCCAGAATTCGAAACATCGAGAATGCTGTATCGGAGATAAATAGGCAACCCTCAAGTGGAGTCGACACAGTCTGAACGAGCCCATACGATCGAGCTATACAGTTAGTAATATAAATTAGTTGTGAATTTAAGAGTGAAATAAATTAGCAAAAACCAAGTTAAGTTTATTTACGTTACAATAGGATACAGGTTTGTTGTATCATCTTGACGGATATATGAGAAATACTTCGTATTTTTTGGCTCTTCGAAAATATCGTGATCTATGCATGATTCTGGGCTATTCTTCATTCTCCACATTCCCTTATATCCCATTTCATGGAACTAATCAGACTTCTACTCCAATAATTACGGAAGATACGGAGGCGTTTTTCGAGAAGTGAGACAAATTCGGCTTCGTCCGAACTGAAAATTTTACTGCAAAAATATAGATTGTAACTGAAGTTCCGGATCCCGAATCCGTGAGAATTTTGAGCCTATCTTGCCTTCTAATATTATTTTTCGCAAAAATTTTTCTATCCATCGCCCCTGGCGCACAGTGTATGTCACTCAGGCTATTTCCAGACAAAATTCAGACTCATCCTTGGTATATCTAACCATCGTAAAAATTTCAGAATTCTACTCCAATAATTACGGAAGATATGTTGATGTTTCTACGAGAAGTGAGACAAATTCGGATTTTTCAGAATTGAAAAATTTCCTGATTTTATTTTTTTACATTTCTTGAAACCAATGGAAACTTCCAATTCAAATCATTCATGTACATTTTGGCCACTCAAAACATTATTCTAGTGAGAATAATCTACCTAGAAAATTGCCGCAGGAATAATTTGAGGTATTTTGTTTTCATTCTTTGACAACCTATATTTTTAATTTGACGTCTGTCATCAATTCGCATGAAAAGTGATGAATCATTTTGCGAGGAAGTTGTTTGTGATCGTAAATTCAAAAAATAATCTACAGAATACCACACGGGGGTTCGATAAAGTAGGATATAAATCCCCAGACTTGAAAAGAAACATTCTCAATTGAATATTGATAGAAATATTTTTGAAAAGGGAAACATTCTCAATTGAATATTGATAGAAATATTTTCCACGATGAAAATAAAGTTATTTTTTGTAAATGCCTAACAGAAAACAACTACTTCCCCGGCTAAAGCCATCTGATTTTATGAACATCCTCTTCATATTTTCAACAAATCAATCTCCAGACTTATTTCTCAAACTTGTTGGCTGGCAACAGATTCTCGAAAATCTGTCGAGTTATTTTCACTTACATACATAACAACTGAAAATATGGATTGTTACTGAATTTGATGTCCTGATCACGAATCCGTTATAATTTTGAGCCTTTTTCGCCCCCTAATATTATTTTTCGCAAAATTCGGTATATCCATCGCTCCTGGCGCGCAGTGTATGTCACTCAGGTCAACCCTATAAAAGAATTCAAACTCGTACCAAGTATATCTAGCGATCGTGAAAATCACAGAATACTACTCCAATAATTACGGTGGATACGGGGGTGTTTCCATGAGAGGTGAGACACACTGTATAAATTGTCTTGAAAAAGCAGAGAGTACAATGAGTAGAAAATGTCCATTTCTCACTCCTTTGAATTGAAGCACTTGACTTCTACTCATGTCACGATTTTTATATCCGTGATGAATGAGTATCATCCCATTCGCTGGGTATAATATACAGCTGAAAGTTTCTATGGTGTGGGACTCAATGAGTAATTATAATAATTTTGTTGAATATTTCAACTGGAAAAATGGTTGAAACTACATTCTTTTCGAATATCCAAAATTTGGTATATATTTTTTTGTCCGGTCCGGAATATTAGATAAATATCAACATAAAACGTTCTGCGGTTTGTTTGATCCAAATTCAAAGGAATTAGATCTGACTCTCTTACAAAAAAAATATTGGTAATTCAAACACATATAATAATTAAGTGAAACAAGTGGGATTTTTGTCTATCAGGAAGAAATATTATGGAAAACAATTCATCACTTGAATCAAGTACGGCGATGTGGGGCTAATTCGGACGATTTTTGAGGTACTGGTTGATTATAAACTGAAGGCTTTCCTGAAGATTGATGAAAAAATATAATAATGATAATACGTTTTCTATTTCTTGATATGTAGTGCCGAATAATATGTTGACAATACATTCTGGATGATATGGAAACTCTATCACCAAAATTGAATTCTTTTGAGGCTGAGGTGGACGTGAAATTGTCAATGACATATATAATAATAAAAGTATAATATTCGAGACGACTTTCACAACTGTATACATGAGGAACCCAAATACCAAATCCTCAAAAATCACAAAAGTAAACCAGGAATCTCCATCGAAAAATCGAAAGGTGAATATTTTCTGAAAAACTCCAAGAAAAATCAAAATGTTAACTTACTTAGTTTTCACGTTCAATTCAGACATTTTTCGTCAATTCATATGAACTGTCATATTTGCATCATGTTTTTAGATTATACCACCATCCTTCACGGATGAGTGAAGAGGTTTCTTGCAAATACCGATAGAATCATCTCTGAAATCGGTGAAAATTTAATAACCTCTCTTCGCTCTTTTCTAATTATACAATCATCACATCGTAAACACAAAGTGAGAAAGGCGAAACTTCTTTGAACAATGATAGCTTCATTTTTCTCCACACCTATTTATATCGAACAAAATATCCGAGAAAAGATGATTAAATTTGTCAGTTTTATTTCAAGAAAATCAATTGGTTACATGAATGAAGTAAACTAAGAACACAAAAATTGGTTTACAAAACCCACGACACGTGTTTCGCTATACTATAGCTTTTTCAAGAGGAGATAAACTTAAGTACAATGACTGGGGTTCGATATAGATAATAGGAGCAGGTAATCAGTTGGATATTGGTGATTAAGTGATTATTGAACAAAATATCATACATTTTTTCAGTAACCAGATTCAAAAGGGGAGAATTATTCAAATTAATCTGGACGTTTGATGAATAATAATAATTTATTCACGGGTTAGAAGATGAAAAATTACAAATTGTATAAAGGTAATGTGTTAATGAAATAGATTATGTATATCAGGATACACATATATACCTGTATGTTGAGCGAGAATATATAAATATCTAAAATAGTACCTTAGCATAAAGTTATAAATATATATATATACATATATATATATATATATATATATATTTATATATATATATATATATATATATATATATATATATATATATATATATATATGTATGTATATATATAAAAATAGCACCTAAATATGAACATAATCAATATAAATAAAAATAGTAAAATAGTAAAAATAGTAAAAATAGTAAAGATAGTAAAAATAGTAAAAATAGTAAAAATAGTAAAAATAGTAAATAGTAAAAATAGTAAAAATAGTAAAAATAGTATAAATAGTAAAAATAGTAAAAATAGTAAAAATAGTAAAAATAGTGAAAATAGTTAAAATAGTAAAAATAGTGAAAATAGTACTCTCACATCATATTAATTGTTAGTAATATAAATAGTTTTAATTACTAGTTTTTATTCTTTCAGTTTTCTATTATTTACGTATGTGGTTGGTAACTCTTTGAGTTTGCCAAAGTTATAGAGAGTTGTATAGCCTTCAATATTATACACTCCGATGTTATCTATAATTCTAGTTCCGGTAAGTACCATGCAGTCTATTGAGGAGTATAGTTCCTCCAAAAATATTATGAATTCATCTAGGTTTTTAGCTATGCTTCGAATATTATTATTTTATTTTTAATTCAATGAGAACTATTTTCTTTTTTTTTTGGTCTGCATTTTCTAGCACAAAATTTCGTATTCTTTCTACTTTGAAATTTTATATATGGATTCATTTCAGAACGCTCACTTTTATGAATATAATATGAAACTATCAGAAATATTAAACAATGCATGGAATTTAATACCTACTCATTTGCTTACTTTCGAAATGTTCCTAGTTTTTATCGATACATGTATCCATTTGAATGAATATTAGTTATTAGTCTGGGAGTTTAACATGAAATCATTTGGCATTTATGCGTGAATAAAGGGTAGTATTTTCATTGGAAAATATAATTACATAGACTACTACTGGAAAATAAAGGTGAAGGAGTAGTACGATGTTAGTTATTGTTAGTTAATGTTCTTGCTATATTAAGTTTATGAGAATATTATGTATTACTCAAAGTCGATTTGTTCCTTGTAACACGGCCAATTTTGATTGTGTTTTTGGTTTGTATCGTAGGCGTTGTTGGTTCCTTCTTTACTTCTACCGTTGTCTTCGTATTCTTGGGGTTCTCTTCCTTTGCTGGTTCCCCTATGTCTATCGGATTTTTGAGAACTTCTGTATTTTCAATGGTATCTTTCTTCGAATCTTTTTTGTGACTAGTACTTGGGGTGGGTGGTGCACTATTCGCTTTGGGTAGTAATTCAGCTTCAGATTCTTTGTCGCCGTCCTCTATTTCTTTTGGAGTGTATGGAGTACCATTTACATATAATTTATGATTCTTTATATGTGCTTGATAACTATTTACTCTAGCACTCTTCAGATGTTCGACCAAGACTTCATTTGTAGCTTGATCTTCAGGTCCTAAATCATGAGATACGGAAATACCGGTACCCCGTAATTCCTTTAGGCTTCGAAAAATTTTCAATTTTTGTAAGTAGGAGATAAACTCTAAGATGATTGTATCTTTTTTCATCGATGAGATATATATTGTTCATGTCTTTCTCAGATAGGCTGCAGTAGTTTTATTATTTGCAGTAGTTTTATTATTTATGAGAACTTTTAGCTTAGACAGTAAATCATTTTTCGAGATCTCATTCATATTTCAAGACTTCTCCCGTACTATTTCTTTATTGTTTCGGTGGTATATGAGTATTTGCTTGTTGTTCCAATTGATCTTTCTGTATTGTTTTTTGTTTATATATACCTTTTCTTGTGGCTCTCGTGTGTTATTGTTATTTCCGGTTTTTGCTTCGTTTATTGTTCAATTTCACATAATCACAGTCGAAACTCCACTCACTTTTTTCAGTTTCACTTCAGGAATATATCAATACAAATCCTAACTATTAATTGTATTTTTTAACCACTACTTTCCACTGTTTATCGTGAGTGCTCACATGTACATGACTATCGACCACACACTTTCTAATCTAACCTTGAATATTGTGGGTTCTTGTGTTTATTAATCTCTATGCTTCCTAGGAAATTGAGTAATTGACCTTTTTTTTCATGCAAAAGTTCAGAGTCATTAGCAAAGCGATGCTTTTCAGTCAGGAGGTGGTAAGCGAAAGCTGAATTAGATTTGCCGTTAATAAAACTGTTTCTATGCTCGGATATGCGTTGCTTGAAAATTCTACTTGTTTGTCTTATGTAAAAACTGGACAGTACCACACGTTTGTTCATATACTCCAAATCTCTCGGACTTCTTTCTCAATTCAATCCTTCTTGTTTTTGATAAATTTTCCCAAAGTATTATTTGTTCTGTAACCAATATTGATTCTTTATGTCCTAAATAATTAGAATTTTTTCTGAAAATTTTACTTTGTACTTGAATCGATTGGATAAATTTCCTGTATTGCCTTTTTATAGAGTTTTTCGATATAATGCTGTCGACTAAACTTGAGTTGAATCCGTTATTTTCTGCAATTTAATAATAATGATAATAATTTCATTTATAGTTTCGATACAACAAATTTTGAGGTATATGTGATTATAAATGAACAATGGCACCACGGAAGCATTACTCAAAAATGGCTTGTGTTTGATATGCTCTTATCTAAAACTCAAAATGACAAACTGAATTGAAAATATATGAAATAATTGTGATTAACAATTAATGAAATATATCAAGTTAACACCACCACTGAGGTATGATTTTATTTTCAATGATGCCTAAAAATAATTTTCTGTCTAATTTGGAAAGTTTTCGAACAAGTAATTCATCTTTATCCAAGATGTTTTGCCTAAGTTGGAATTTTCTTTCAAATCAGGAGATTCTGTCGAGTCTGGCATTTTTGTAAACTCAAATGAGTATTTTAAAACTGTAAATGATAGATAATGGTCCCGTTTATTCAACTATTTGAACCATTTAAATATATTTTCAATTATATTTCTGTACGCGTCTAATCCATTTTTTCACTTCATGTTTGTAATTCTTGAGTAGTTTAATTCTTTTTATAGTTTCAAGTTGGTTATATTTGACCCAATATTGAAATTTACTTCTGACAGAGGAACATTCAGTAGTCTGTGGATGATGCGGTCACTTTGTGTTGGTAGGGCTGAGTCGGAGTACTATGTATTGTAATATCTGTATACGTAGGTTTGTGGAAAATTGAAAAATCGCGTTTATTGTTTATTATCGTTATGGTCAAATCTAAGGAGTTTATCGAATCATTCAATTAAATTTCTTTCGTAAATTTGATTGAGCGATGAATGCCATTAATGAAGTCATTTATGAATGTATTTAATTGTCTATCAGTTCCTACAAAGCAACATGAGTTGTCTTCCACATATTCATAATAATAATTATGTTTAATCATGTTGTTAACAATATTATGGTTACACTTCTATAGATACATTCCAGATAACACAGGATATCCTATGGATATAAATTTCATGTCCAATTCTGGTCGGGATATCCCTAGATTCGAAATGGACATCCATGAGATATCCATTGAAGAATTTGAAATGGATATCCTTCAGTAGATATCCTATGGATATCCATAAGATATCCACAACAATTTTGAATGTGTTCAAATTGCAAGATTGATTTGTGTAGTGTCAATTTCTGAGCTTCTTCCATACTTGTACACGAATTGAAGCATTTAAGGAATACTCGTATCTTTTGTTTTGTTTCTGGATTTGAAATGGACATCCATAAGATATCCATCGAAGGAATCGAAACGGATATTGTTCAATAGATACCAACCATAGGATATCTACAACAATTATAAATGTGTTTAAATTGCAAGATTGATTTAAGTAGTGTCAATTTCTGAGTTTTATCTATGCTTATAGAGGAATTAAAGCATTTGAGGAATAGGTATTTTTCTGGATTTGAAATGGACATCGATAAGATATCCTTCGAAGGATTTGAAATGGATATCTTTTGGTAGATATCCTATGTAGATACATAAGATATCCATAACAATTATGAATGTCTTCAAATTGCAAGATTGATTTTAGTTAGTGTCAATTTCTGAGTTTCGTCCATACTTATACACAAATTGAAGCTTTGAGGAATACTCGTATTTTTCGTTTTGTTTCTGTATTTGAAATGGACATCCATGAGATATCCATCGAAGGATTCGGAATGGATATTGTTCAATAAATATCCTATGGATATCCATAAGATATCCACAACAATTATGAATTGCAAGATTGATTCAAGTAGTGTTAATTTGTGAGTTGTATCCATGCTCATACACGAATTGAAACATTTGAGGAATACTCGCATCTTTCGTTTTGTTTCTGGATTTGAAATGGACATCCATAAATTATTCGATCGCCTGAAAATATATTATTTGTTAGATACAAATGAATTAAGTAATAAGCTTGACTGATTGGCGTGTTCAAGTTATGCTTGTGGCCCCTCTAGGGGCACAAATTGGCAGTGATAGTCTTATTGTGGAAGGAAGCCTGAGGTCAATTCTCGGGATCGATTTTTTGCCCGGAACGTACACGTTCGCGAACGAAAAGTGAGAAGAAAACACATTATTCACATGTAACAAAATGGTCGAATGCGCTAAAAAGAAGCAAGGACCATAAACCGAGAGAGAGAGAGAGAGAGAAAATGAATTAGTTTAGAATATGTTCAATTCAGCGTTCCCGCTTTGTCATCAGTGATGGTCGGTGTGTTATATTCATTTGAGTTTTATTTCATACGTGTATTTGACTGACTTAATACGTGGTGTTTTCTGTCTTTTTATTATTATTCAGTGGTGTGTGAACTTCATCAACATTTGTGTGAAGATAAGGTAAATGAAGGTGTTTTTGAAACATTTGCAATGAAAACAATAATGCTTCGTAGGTGAGAGAAAATGGATAACTTCAATAAGAAAGGAGGAAAAAAAATTGATCTCAAATCAAATTCATGAAAGAAACTCCAGGTTCAATTAATTCTGATGACGCCCGTTCCATCTTGCTCTCAATCATTCATTCCTGATAAAATGTGCCTTATTGAGAATAATTGTGATGATTCAGACCCCACTGCAGAATCTTGCAATCTTATATCTCAACCTTTGTTCCTCACTATATAACTTACTTATTTCAGTTCAGAATGCTTATCATAAAATTTACGAAAATATTTGTTAAAAATTATATATAAGTAATGTGTAAAGAGATTCTTTATTCAGTGAAAAATATTATATAAGTAAGGCATGTAATAATTGATATAGTATTATCTTTGAAAGTATATGATTCTGCAACAATACCCTTGAAGTTGTTTCATGTTATTAATTGATATTGATGTTTATGAAATTTTGTTTGGAAGCAGATGACCTCAGTGGTCTAGCAGAAAATAGGAAAGCGTCCGAAAAAGCTATGAAGGCATGGCTGAGAAGAGCCAAAGAATGGCATTTGTCAACCTCAAAAGAACAGGAAATACTTCAAAATGAGGAAACCCAAGACATCAATAGTATTTTACTTTTGACTCGAGTTCATTTTGGATGTATTGTCATTTTGATTTCCTTTATTTTCCAAATGATTTTTTTTTGTTGCATTTTGTTATGTGTTCACTTAAAATTAATTAGGATTCTTGTTTTTCATGAAAAAATATCATTTGGGGAAAAGGAAATCAATAATAAACTCAAGGAAAAAATGAATACTATTATAGTTGAACTTTTGTTTTGTTTTCATAAAATACTACAGTTTTGTTAATTTTGATATTTTATATTCTAAATATATTTCTTGTATATTGTTTTATTTATTGTTAAATTCAATGAAGACATTGTTTATTTTGTTATTATTTCATTAAAGATTTTATACAATTTTTGTCTTCATTTCACTCCACTGTACACTCTAAGGGGAAATCTTAAATATACCGCAATAATCAAATATGGAACAATTGAACAGAAAAAAAGCGGGAACAAAATAATATATTTTTTACTATTCTATAATAGATCCCAAAATTAAGGCTTGAATACATTATAGATATCCTTGAGGGATGTTTTATGGTTATCTCTCAATGATAGTGTATGGATATCCATTGAGAATACCTCATGGACATATTGAAAGGATATCTCATGAACATATTGAAAGGATATCTTATGGATATCCTTGAAGGATATCTTATGGGTATCCATGAAGGATATCTCATGGACAAGTTGAAAGGATATCTTATGGATATCCCTGAAGGATATCTTATGGATATCCATGAAGGATATCTCATGGACAAGTTGAAAGGATATCTTATGGATATTCTTGAAGGATATCTTATGGATGTACAGGTTGGTACCCCCCGAACATCCATTGGGTGTCCATAGTATATTCTTTGGATATCAGCTTGACGTCCAAAGTACATCCAGCATATCCATAATGGATGTCCAGTAGATATCCACAGGGTGTCCATCTGCTATCTGGGATATGTTACACAAACATAGAAAAACCCACAAAAGCCAAGGCCGCGCGTGGGGTTTTCTTTGTTCCATTTATATTTTTGAGAAAAGATTATGGTTCATAGATTAAATGAAAAAATGCAAAAAAAATACTGAAAAAGAAAATACAAGGAACTAAAACTCAAGAAAAGATAGTGGTTCATGAATCAAATGGAAACATGCAAAAATTTACTGAAAGAGAAAACACAAAATACAAAGAAATACAACTAAGATTAAAATTATGATTTTTTTCTGCTTTTTCCTTTCTTATCATAGTTTTTCTCCTTCAGTTGATCTGATTTATATTTACATATCCAGAGAGAATGATCAGGAAAATTAATTGCTGATGATTATGAGTTTGATAGTGAGTATGAATCTCTTAATTTTTTTTGCAGGGTTCGTCCATATTCCGAAACAACTTAGTAGATCAAAATGGGATGCGAAGGCTACAAAAACATATCACGTTGGCTACCAAATGACAACCAAAAACTATACGATGTATGATGTGGAGAAACGAAAAATAATAGTCACCTGTGATGTCGAGTTTGACGAAAGTCAGTCATATCAAGCGAAAGAACTTCAACAAGAAATTAATTCCATCGTTTTTGAGGAAACTTTTGATAGAATACCGCAATGTTATTCTGTTTTACAGCCAACGACAAAAAACTCGTTTCATTCCAAAATCTGTCATAACTCAAAAGGAAGAGATACAACAGGCGAGTAGTTCAGAAACTCAACAGTCATATAATTTCCGTCGAAATGTGAATCCCCCGAACCGATAAGCAGAAAGTGCTCATTCACTCATTCAGCCAGAATCATATGATGAACTTGAATTCGGATTTTAGTGCAGAATGGGGGGAAAAATCCAGTCGAATTAGAATCCCTCAAAGAGAACAACACCTGGGACATAGTTGAAAAACCTGTGAATCGAAATATTATAGGAAGCATATGGATTTTCATACTGGAGTCAAAACCAAAGAATGCACTTGTCAAATGAAAAGCTCGATTGGTAGCGGAAAGCTGTTCACAAGAAGGAGGCATTGGCTATGAAGAAACGTTTTATCCAATAGTTCGTTATGATTCTGTATGAACTTTGTTATCCATAGCAGCCATGAAAGATATGGAAATTGCTCAAGTCAACATGAAAACGGCATTCCTGAACGGCGATCTGACTGGGGAAATTTACCTGGAAATACCGAAAAGACTTGAAGTGACCGAATCGAACATGGTGTGTAAATTGAAGAAAAGTCTTTATGGTTTAAAGTAAGCACCATGTGCTTGGAATTCAAAATTCACAAACTTCCTTTCAAAATGTCATTTTGACATTTGTAAATCGGACCCGTGTTTGTTTTGGTAATAATTTAAAATGTAACCATTCTCCCTTCACTCAATGTTTTGTCTCCAAGTAAGAAGTCTATTGATTTTTTTTAATGAGCTGGCCAATAATTTCAAAATATCAGTTCGTGACGAAGATTACTACGTCGGACTAGAAATCAAAAGAGGTAGGGAAGAGAAAACTATTTTTATTCATCAGAGAGGTAACGTGAAGAAGATTATCCATAAATTCAACATTATCGATTGTGCACCAATTTCAACGCCAGCAGATCCCAATGTACTTCTAGCAAACAGTGCTCAGGATGAAACTCAAATTCAGTTCCCCTACCGTGAAGCTGTTAGTTTCCTGATGTGTGCTGCCATCATATAAAGGCCAGATATTGCATTTGCGGTGGTAGGAGTTAGTCGTTTTTTGAACAAACCTAATCGGAGTCACGCAAATGCAGTCAAGCGGATCTTCAGGTATCTTCAAGAAATGATGAATCTTGGAATAGCTTATGGAACAGAAGATAAAAAATAGGAAGGGTATACTTATGCAGATTTTGCACGGAATAGTGAAACAAGAAAACGAACTACAGGCTACATATTCATGTTGGGCGGAGGTCCTATCACCTGGAGAATTCATCGTCAGTCAGTGGTAGCCTTATCCACAACTGAGTCTGAATATATAGCCGCTTGCAAAGGAGCAAAAGGAGTTGTGTGGTAACGAAAGCTTCCAGAAAACATTTCTATTGCAAATGATTTGGCTGTTCCCCTTTATATAGACAACCGGAGTGCAATACGCCTCATCAAAAATCATGGAATTTACCATCGTACTAAATATGTGGAAGTGAAACTACATTTCACTAGGGATAGAAGGAGTCATCGATGTAGTTCATCGCAGGAGTGAAAACCAGTTCGCTGATCTATCGACAAAGCCACTATCAGGAGATGTATTTCTTGGTAATGTTTGGAAGATTGGATTGAATTCAGTGACTAGCGGGTGGAATGTTGAAATTCGTTATCAACTGAATTGTTTATTTCAAGTTCTGTTTAATTGTTATCGAAATGATGGAAAGTATGTCAAAATACAATTGAAAAAGAACCTGTCATACTTTTCTCTTCCAATTGATTCATATTGAGAACTCTGCTATAAAATCTACGAAAGTTAACAAAATCGGATACTATCTTATCCATGTTTCCGTGAATCCTCACAATAAATGTTCGTCAATTTTCATTGGACCAAGCTCAATAGATAACCTCCATTTGGAAATTTTCTGAGTGTCATGATGAAATGAGCCTAAAAAAATCCTCAGAAAAATGAACGGGGAAAAAAAAATTATTGTCGAAAATATGATTGTCATCATGAACGTTTCCCCTTAGGATTGACAGAGTTTGAAAACCGATTTTAATATTTAATTTCATTCTGGAGCAAACTCGAACCGTATGTAATATAAAAAATTAAGGATAACTATACTCTGCTCTAATATTAGAGAGTAATAAATCATTATTGAACTGTAAAACCAAGACCTCTTCGCCGTATTCCGTATGCGTACGAGGTTGAATCTAAAGTTGATGTCATTGGATAGCTCATGAAAATTCAAGAAAGGAATGTGCAAGTAGATATAGGACATCATGAATGAAACATATCTAGAATTTTCCGGAGATCCCAAAAATGCAATAAAACACTGGGTGTCTGGCAGTTCAAAAAAAGTGCTACAACTCCCTTGATATAACCATTTTTCTAGCTATTCAATTGAGGAGGATATCTATTGGTACAAATATAACCAATAACCTTGTAAAGTTAGTTCAAAAATATTTCGTTACAGCTTAGTGACCGTTAATATGATTAGCCCCTAACAATGGACAAGGCTCAAGTATGCCCATACTATGCTCTATACCTGTTCCAGGTACAATAAAATAAAAAAACTTGAGAGGGGTAAAGGGACACCCGGATGGAACGAAGGAATTGTATTTTGTTTTTTTTTAAGTTATAATCAAAAGCGTTTAGAGAAATTTGAACTCTTCTCCAGGTTTTGATTGAAGAGTTTGAGGTTTACAGAAAATTAAAAAACAGTTTTGTGTTTCCTAGTGAATAAATGTATTTGTAATTTCTTTCTCTCACGATATTCTCTACATCTTTGTGCATGTTTCTTTTTCCTTGATGTTATAGTTTGTACCTCAGTAGTCGATGCTTTAGTTGATTCGCTATTGAAATAAAGAGCAAAAACATTGTACATATACATACACACGCACACACACACACCTATACGTGACTGGGGTAGAAAGCGAGGACCGTGGAATTTCAATAACGTTCCGAGGACCACATGAAGGAAACGTCTCAGAACAATCATTTTCATATCACGGACAATAAAATTTTACGTAGTTCACTAATATCATGATACACTCCGTCAAATCTCAAGAAAAAATATTTGTGTGTGGCTTCCGAGGACTCCGTAATGGCAATAGGTTCCGAGGACTCTCATGCGAGGACCTTTTCGCGCCAATTTTTTGTCAATTTTCTGTGTGTCGATGAGAGGACTTTGTGTGAATGCAAGTACTAAGGGTCGATGCGAGGACTGTGTATTTATACAAGGACAGTATGTCGTTACGAGGACTGTGTGTAGATGCGAGGATTGTGTATCCATGCGAGGACCTCTTCACCTATCTGTGTGTCGATGTGAGAACTTTGTGTCGATCCATGAACCTTTTTGGCGCCTTTCTATCAAACTTCCCGTGTGTCTGTGGGAGAACTGTGTGTCGATGCGAGGACTACGAAATAATTAATTTTCTCCAGCCAGGTCAATATTTTTAGTCATTAGTACTGAATT